>JAAAWM010009115.1:0-19602 GCA_036873465.1 Thinopyrum obtusiflorum
GTTACAGGTTATAGAATGGTAATTGATTTCAGAAAATTAAATAAAGCAACTAGGAAAGATCATTACCCTCTGCCTTTTATTGATCAAATGCTAGAAAGATTATCTAAGCACACACACTTTTGCTTTCTTGATGGATATTCTGATTTTTCACAAATACCTGTTTCTCAACCCGATCAAGAAAAGACCATTTTCACCTGTCCCTTTGGAACTTATGCTTATAGACGTATGCCTTTTGGTTTATGCAATGCACCTGCTACCTTTCAAAGATGTATGACTGCTATATTCTCTGTCTTTTGTGAAAAGATTGTTGAGGTTTTCATGGATGACTTTTCTGTTTATGGGAAGTCTTTTGATGATTGTTTAAGCAATCTTGATCGAGTTTTGCAGAGATGTGAGCAAACAAATCTTGTCTTGAATTGGGAGAAGTGCCACTTTATGGTTAATGAAGGTATTGTTTTGGGCCATAAAATTTCTGAAAGAGGTATTGAAGTGGACATAGCTAAGGTTGATGCAATTGAGAAAATGCCATGTCCTAAAGATATCAAAGGTATTCGTAGTTTCCTAGGTCATGCTGGTTTCTATAGGAGATTTATCAAAGACTTTTCTAAAATTTCTAGGCCTCTTACAAATCTTTTGCAAAAGGATGTTCCTTTCATTTTTTATGATGATTGTTTAGAAGCCTTCGAAACACTCAAGAAAGCCTTAATTTCTGCACCTATTGTTCAACCACCTGATTGGAACTTGCCTTTTGAAATTATGTGTGATGCTAGTGATTATGCTGTTGGTGCTGTTCTAGGACAAAGAGTTGATAAGAAATTGAATGTTATTCATTATGCTAGTAAAACTCTAGACAGTGCACAACAGAATTATGCAACTACTGAAAAAGAATTTCTGGCAGTGGTGTTTACTTGTGATAAATTTAGATCTTACATTGTTGACTCTAAAGTTATCATTCACACTGACCATGCTGCTATTAAATATCTTATGGAAAATAAAGATGCTAAACCTAGACTTATTTGATGGGTTCTCTTGCTACAAGAATTTGATTTACATATCACTGATAGGAAAGGAGCTGAGAACCCCGTAGCTGATAACTTGTCTAGGCTTGAAAATGTGCTTGATGACCCACTACCTATTGATGATAGTTTTCCTGATGAGCAGTTAGCTGCAATAAATGTTTCTAATAACACTCCTTGGTATGCCGACTATGCTAATTACATTGTTGCTAAATTTTTACCACCTAGCTTTACATACCAACAAAAGAAAAAAATTCTTCTATGACTTAAGACATTACTTTTGGGATGACCGACATCTTTATAAAGAAGGAGTAGATGGTATTATTAGACGTTGTGTACCTGAGCATGAATAGGGACAAATCCTACGGAAATGTCACTTCGTAGCTTATGGAGGGCATCATGCTGGAGACAGAACTGCTCACAATGTATTGCAATCTGGATTTTATTGGCCTACTCTCTTCAAGGATGCCCGTAAGTTTGTCTTATCTTGTGATGAATGTCAAAGAATAGGTAATATTGGTAAGCGTCAAGAAATGCCTATGAATTATTCACTTGCTGTTGAACCATTTGATGTTTGGGGATTTGATTACATGGGACCTTTTCCTTCCTCTAATGGGTATACACATATTTTGGTTGTTGTTGATTATGTTCCCAAATGGGTAGAAGCTATTCCAACCAGTAGTGCTGATCACAACACCTCTATTAAAATGCTTAAGGAAGTTATTTTCCCAAGGTTTGGAGTCCCTAGATATTTAATGACTGATGGTGGTTCACACTTTATTCATTGTGCTTTCCGTAAAATGCTTGCCAAGTATGATGTTAACCATAGAATTGCATCACCCTATCATCCTCAGTCCAGTGGTCAAGTTGAACTTAGCAATAGAGAAATAAAATTAATTTTGCAAAAGACTGTCAATAGGTCCCGGAAGAATTGGTCTAAGAAATTAGATGATGCACTTTGGGCTTATAGAACAGCATATAAAAATCCTATGCGTATGTCTCCTTATAAAATGGTCTATGGAAAAGCTTGTCATTTGCCTCTTGAGTTCGAACATAAAGCATATTGGGCATTCAAAGAACTCAATTATGATTTCAAACTTGCCGGTGAAAAGAGGTTATTTGATATTAGCTCACTAGATGAATGGAGAACCCAAGCTTATGAAAATGCCAAATTGTTTAAAGAAAAAGTTAAAAGATGGCATGATAAAAGAATCCAAAAGCGTGAGTTCAAAGTCGGAGAATATGTCCTTTTGTACAACTCTCGTTTCAGGTTCTTTGCAGGAAAACTCCTCTCCAAATGGGAAGGACCCTATGTTATCGAGGAGGTTTATCGGTCTGGAGCTATCAAAATAAATAATGCCGAAGGTACTAACCCGAAGGTCGTTAATGGGCAATGAATAAAACATTATATCTCAGGCACGCCCATTAATGTTGAAAGTAATATTATCCAAACTTTGACACCGGAAGAACACATAAAAGAGTCCTTCCGGAACACTCCATAATCATGAAAATAAGGAGGTACGTGATACGGTAAGTAAACGGACTCCGAAAAATCCGCAAAAATATTTTTTGTTTGTTTTGGAATATTTAGAAAATTAGGAAAATAAGAAACTTCCAGGAAGCGTATCCTGGAGGGCACAAGACACCAGGGCGCTTGGCTTGCCAGGCGCGCCCAGGTGGGTTGTGCCCACCTGGGGCACCTTCCGGACTCTATTTTTCTACAGTTTGCTTGTTTCCCAAGATAAAAAATCTTTATATACCCCCCGAACCTGTTGACCACCGTATCACGGAGAAATCTTCTGTTTTCTTTTCCTTGCTGTTTTCTGTCAGATCTCATCTACCATGGCCGCTTCAAGCTCCTCCAAGGACAAGTTCTTCAAGAACGTCATCAACCCATATTTGCGGGAGGTGGTGCAGCACCCTCAGGCCATCCAGATGCATGAGAGGGTGCTGCACATCCGCGATGTGCAAGGACCCAAGGGGATGGGAACCGTGGAGGCCAGGCTTGAAGCTATGGAGCAGGAAGTCTTCCGGTGCAAGGGGATGGTGGAGCGTGGACTCAATGCCAATCACCTCATGATTACGGACCTTACCCGTGATCTCAAGGTGGATGGCAAGTCCATGAAGGGCATCGTCTTCACCCTCAACGAGAAAATCAACTTCCTCCAAAGCCAGATTTATGATCTTCAAAACCAAGTCTTTGAATATGAGGCGAGGTTTAAAGGTATAAGTTTGGCTGCCAGTTGCAGGACCCGTGAGACTCATTCCTCCTCTTACGATGGTGGACCTCTGCCATGGAAACCCGAGGACAAGATCGCATCTACTTCATCACCACCACCCTCTTCTTCATCACCAAAAGAAAATTGAGTATCGGGTATGGGCACTCCCCTTGGCTTCCGCCAAGCTTGGGGGAGGTGCCCCGGTATCGTATCATCCCCACTATCTTTTTGCTTTTACTTATTTTCGTTTGATCTTTTGCTTTAGATGAATAAAAGTTCATTTCGATCCTTTCTTTTCGAGAGCTTGCTTAGTGGTCTATCCTTGTAATTGTGTGCAAGATATATAATAATGTTTAGTTTGAGTTTTTGCTTTCTTACTTTCATGTTGCAATAAAAAGAAAGGAAATAAATTAAAAAGATCATATGCTAATCTTATGGTAGGTGATGGCACCACATAAGGAAAGGTATGAGTAGAAAATTTTATTAGAGATTGACAAACATAGCATTGGTCAATGATGCAACTCATGAGAGAATTAATAAGGGAAGAGAAGATTTACATATAAATATACTATCCTAGAAATCTTTTGTGATTGTGAGCCCCCATCAAATTATTATATGCCAAAATTGTTGACGTTGGACAAGGAAGACAACGTAATGATTTATGTTTGTTCATATTCACATAGAAGTTATATTGTCATAGATCCTTCAACATGTGGTGCTTGCCCCTATCTTTGCTAGCCAAAAATTCTGCACTAAGTAGAGATACTACTTGTGCATCCAAAAACCCTTAAACCCAAATCTTATTTTCAAGAGTCCACCATACCTACCTAGGTATTGAGCAAGATCCCTCAAGTAAGTTGTCATCGATGCAACAAGGCAATAAAAATTGCTTCTAAAAGTGTGAGATCATTTAGTGTAAAGGAAAATTGAGCGTTGTACGAACTTGTGATGGTGAAGAATAAAAGCGACAGACTACATAATAAAGGTTGCCATCACAAGGGGCAATACAACGTGACGTTCTTTTGCACTAAGGGGTTGAGCATACAAACAAATAAGCGCTTGGCAACCTCTGCTTCCCTCTGCGAAGGGCCTATCCTTTACTTTTATGCAAAGAGTCAAAGTTCTTCTCTCTTTTCCTTTTATTTTTATCCTTTGGCAAGCATCATGTGGTGAGGAAAGATCTAGGCACATATGTCCAGTTGAATATGGGTGGCATGAGTTATTATTGTTGACATCGCCCTTTAGGTGAACACGTTGGGAGGCGAACTATAAGCCCCTATCATTCTATGTGTCTGGCTGAAACGTTTTGCTCATGTGTATGCGGTGAGTGTTAACAGTTATAGAAGACTATATGATGGTTGAGTATGTGGACTTGCCTAAAGGCTCCGATACGTGACCCTTCCTGAAAATATGATGAATTGTAGTTGCAAAGTTGACTGAGAACATAGTTTGTTGGTTTCTAATAGAGTTTATGCTTTATAGTTCAATTGTGTGATGAACTGCCACTTATTCATGAGAAGTTTATGATAAAAGTTCTTTGATAAAAGTCTTTTGTTTAAATTTGTTGCTGTTATAATAATATACATGATGCTTCTATGTCCGTATTTTGTTTTTATCGACACCTCTCTCTCTAAGCATGTGGACATGTTTTTCGATTTCGGTTTTCGCTTGAGGACAAGCGAGGTCTAAGCTTGGGGGAGTTGATACGTCCATTTTGCATCATGTTTTCCTACTGTTATTTATGATGTTTCTATGCATAATAATGCTTTTTGGAGTAATTCTAATGCCTTTTCTTTCATAATATGCAAGGTACACACAAAGAGGGAGAATTCTGGCAGCCGGAAATCTGGATCTGGAAAAGCTACATCAGGCCACCTATTCTGCACAACTCCAAACAAGCTGAAACTTTACGGAGATTTTTTATGGAATATTTGAAGAATATTGGAGCAAATAAGTACCAGAGGGGGCCCACCAGGTGGGCACAACCCACCTGGGCGCGCCAGGGAGCCTAGGCGCGCCCTGGTGGGTTGTGCTCACCCAGGCCCACCTCCGGTGCCCATCTTCTGGTATATAAGTCATTTTGACCTAGAAAAAATAAGGAGAGGACTTTCAGGATGGAGCGCCGCCGTCTCGAGGTGGAACTTGGGCACGAGCACTTTTGCCCTCCGGCGAAGTGATTCCGCCGGGGGAACTTCCCTCCTGGAGGGAGAAATCATCGTCATCATCATCACCAACAACTCTGCCATCTTGGGGAGGGCAATCTCCATCGACATCTTCAACAGCACCATCTCATCTCAAACCCTAGTTCATCTCTTGTGTTCAATCTTGTTACCAAAACTATAGATTGGTGCTTGTGGGTGACTAGTAGTGTTGATTACATCTTGTAGTTGATTACTATATGGTTTATTTGGTGGAAGATTATATGTTTAGATCCAATATGCTATTAATACCCCTCTGATCTTGAGCATGTTCATCACTTGTGAGTAGTTACTTTTGTTCTTGAGGCCACGGGAGAAATCATGTTGCAAGTAATCATGTGAACTTGATATGTGTTCGATATTTTGATAGTATGTATGTTGTGATTCCCTTAGTGGTGTCATGTGAACGTCGACTACATGACAGTTCACCATATTTGGGCCTAAGGGAATGCATTGTGGAGTAGTAAGTAGATGATGGGTTGCGAGAGTGACAGAAGCTTAAACCCCAGTTTATGCGCTATTCCGTAAGGGACTGATTGGATCCAAAAGTTTAATGCTATGGTTAGAATTTATTCTTAATACTTTTCTCGTAGTTGCGGATGCTTGCGAGAGGGTTAATCATAAGTAGGAGGCTTGTTCAAGTAAGAATAGCACCAAAGCACCTGTCCACCCACATATCAAATTATCAAAGTAGCGAACACGAATCGAATCAACATGGTGAAAGTGACTAGATGAAATTCCCATGTACCCTCAAGAACGCTTTAATTATTATAAGAGACTGTTTTGGCCTGTCCTTTGCCTCAAAAGGATTGGGCTACCTTGCTGCACTTTTGTTACTACTATCGTTACTTGCTCATTACAAATTATCTTGCTATCAAACTACTCTGTTACTTACAATTTCAGCACTTGCAGACATTACCTTGCTGAAAACCATTTGTCATTTCCTTCTGCTCCTCGTTGGGTTTGACACTCTTACTTATCGAAAAGAGCTACAATTGATCCCCTATACTTGTGGGTCATCATCCCCCTCGGGGCCGACCCGTCTCTAACATGGTTCAGGGTTAAAGTCATAGTAACTGTGTGTCCAAACACCAGGGGGAAAGCTGAGGAATCACCCTCGATGGATTCCACCTGATGTAGTCATCAAGGTGAACTTAGGAGGAATCACCCTCGAAGTCCACACTTGAGGTGTTCCACGACGGCGTTGTTATCGAAAGAGGTGAAGGAGGAATCACCCTCGATTACCACAACCGATAAGCTACTCTATAGGGTTAACATCAGAAGTGCTAAACGAGGTATCACCCTCGGCACTCGATAGTAACGCTGCAGTGTCGTACAACTAAGGGGGGTGAGGTGCAGTGCCGGAGCCTGGGTGTCGATCCGGTTGATCGAGTCTTCTGATAATCCAGTGGGGGCAACTGGGACAAGGTGGGGGTCTCTGAAGGGTCTCCAACCAGCCTATACTAAGCAGTTTAGGATAAGCAGGTAGGTAACAGTAGCATGTTACAATAAACAGGCTATGCATCATAATAGGATAAACAGTAGCAGTAGCAATTTCTAATGCAAACATAAGAGAGAAAGAATAGGCGCTATCGGCATGTTCAAAAGGGGGGGTGCTTGCCTGGAAGCTCTGCGGCAAGGGTCTGATCGTCAACTGTGTAGTCATACTCCGGAGTTGCTTTGGCCTCGGGGACTACGTCGGTGTCGGGGTCTAACGAGTGAGAAGAGGGTGAGGAAATAGATAAATACACAGCAAACATATGCAACACAGAGCATGCTATGCTATGGTGCAGTGCAGGGTTGCCTAAAGATATGTCTAAGTCATTTTAGTTATTTTAGGATTTAAGTTGGATTTATTAACCGGTATATGTGCACTATTCATCTACCAGAAATGATAGGAAAGTTACGGGTTCAACTCCGTAGAGGGTCCCGACACGGAAACAGACGGCACGATCAGACTCGTCTCGTCGTTTTGATCAACTTTCATGTAGAGAGTTTTTCGATTCGAGCTACGGTTTATTTTCTACGAATTTCTAAAGTTTAAAATATTTTCTGGAATTATTTAAATTAACAGGAATGGATTATTGCGTCAGCATGATGTCATCGTGATGTCAGCGAGTCAACCCAGCCGTTCCAGGTCAAACCTGACGGCTGGGTCCCACCAGTCAGTGACACAGTGGACTAACAGAGGTTAAAACTAACTAATTAGGTTAATTAGCACGTGGGCCCCACATGTCAGCGCCTATTTAGTTTAACTATTTAATTTTTAAAACTAATTAGGTTAATTAGGGGTGGGGGCCCACTAGTCAGTGTCACCGTGCTGCCATGTCAGCACAGTTGACCTGGTCAACTGGTCAACCGGGGCCCCTGGGCCCACTTGCCAGCGACACAGGGGGTGGCCCCGCCCAGCCACGTCAGCGGCGGCCGGCGGCACGTCGCCGGTGACCAAAATAGCGGTGGCGAGGGTCGGGAATCGCCGTCTGGGGACCAAATGAGGCGCGGAGGGGCTTGTTCGAACGAGGAAACTTGCGCGCATCCATCTAGGCAGACGGCAGCGGCAGAGGAGGCCTAGAACGATGGCGGTGACCAGTGTGGCGGCGACCGGAGCTCAAGCTTCGAGCGAATCACGCTCTAGGGCTCGGGTTCATCCAGCGAATGGGTCAGGCGGCTTCGTGGTGGAGCACTAAGTGCTCCCATGTGCTCAGCTGGCCCTGGGGTGGCCAGTTGCCACGGCGGTGTTGGATCGAGCAGCGGCCGGAGCTCGGTGCTCACGGAGAAGCGGCTACGGGGAAAAGCACGGCTCGGGGGAAGGAAACGGAGGGAGATGGGGGCTCACCGAGCGGCGCACGACAGGCCAGTGACAGGTTAGGAGCGCAGATGGCGGGGAATCGCGGCGACGGCGTCGCGGTGGCCGGAGATGGGGACGAAGGCGAACGGCGTTAGCAGGGCTCCCCGGCTCCAACGGAGAGCACCAGACGAAGAGGCGATCACCGACGGACCTTCTAGACAGCGCGGGAGGACGAGCGGGCGCTGGTGGCTGCGAGTTCGACGGAGGCGTAGCGGCGGCAGCGCTCGGTTGCGCTCAGCAGAGAGGAAGGAGGAGGGGCGAGCGGGCGAGCGTGTGATGGAGAGAGGGAGAGAAGTGGCAATGGAGACCAGGGGGAGTGGATGGGGGCTCGGGCTTATCCTCCCCCGCGTCGGTGGCGTCGCCATGTTGCCGTTCGGCCGGCGTGGCCAAGGGCGTGGTGACACTGCGAGGGAAAGAGAGAGGAAGGAGGGAGGAGTGGGCCGACTGGCTGGGCTGAGTGCACTGTGCACTTAGGCCCAGCCAGTTAGGCCTTTTTCATTTTTATTTTTTTGTTTTCTTTTATTTTTCTGTTTTTGCAAAAAGTGTGGCCCCGTTTGTAGTTTAGTAAAATATGTGAACTAGCCATAATATTTCAGTGCAACCTTTACTACTGCCATAAAAAGGTTTTGAGTCCATATAATTTCATTTGGATTTAATTTAATTGTAAATGGATTAAATACTTCTGTTTTGGTACTGCTTCATGTTGTTAGAGTCATTTAGCTAACTCAATTAATATTGATTATGTTTTTATAATTGCTTCTGGATTATTTCTTTGAATGGATTTTTTTAACCACTATGATCAAGCTCTGCAAATGGAAATGACTTGGCAATATTAGCAGTGTCACAGTGATTGTTACACAGGGGTGTTACACCACGACGCCAAACGACGACCTCCACCTACGCGAGCCTTGGCGGGTCCTCCGCCATTGATGCCACCACGACGCCAGACGACGACCTCCACCTACGCGAGTCCATCTCCAAGCAACGAACGTAAATCCATGCTAGGATAGATCCGCACCACCGCCGTCGCCCACCACCCACAAGCGCCACCCAACCCCAAAGTTCCCAAAGCGGCGCCTTCAAGAAGGGAACGGCGCCGTGAGCGCCGGCGCCGCCCAACAAAGTTAGGGCTTTCGCCCGGGAGACCTAAGGGAAGGTGAAGTGAGGAGATCAGTCCATATTGACGCCTCCAAGGAGGGGAACGGCGCCCTCAGGCGTCGCCGTCGGCGCGGGCGGACATGGCTGGACAGGGATTTCGCCCGAACTAGATCCCCGCCACCACCAGCGCCTCCTGTACAGAACCAGCGACGAAGAGGAAGCGCGGCCCGACCAGGCTGGCCCGCACGCCGAACAGGGGAGGAGGGGAGGTGCCAGATCGCGTGCACCGACCGCCGCAGAAGCCGCTGCCGGCCGCTAACGACCCTCGGATCCCGCCGCCCGCGCGGCCGGGGCACCAGATCCACCGCCCACAAGGCTGCTAGCCGGCCGTGCCTTGCCAATGGAGCCGCCGCTCCAGATCCGGGGTTCCCCACGCAGAAGCAGGGCAACCGAGGCCCCGCCGCCACCATCCTTGGTGCCCTGGGCTTGCCCGACGGGGCTCCGTATTCTTCGTTAAATTGGGGGAGAATTTCACTTCCCCAACATCTGCACCAACTAAGGATGCATACGGCCTTTTATGTATGAGTACTAGGATTTTTAATACTAATATACTCTGGCCTTTGTTTTTGTACGTATCGATGTGCATCATGATCACCCGATGGAATGGCAAATTTATAATGTTCCTGGCAATGTTCTAATTTGCGAGAAGTAGCTCAGCTGGCCGCATAATGTTTACTAGAAGGGTTAGGCGCACTTTGCTGTGCCATTGGTGTTGTTGGGTTTCTTAAGGAATTACTCACTTGTTTCAAAATATAAGGTGTATTACTTTTTTGAAAAGTCAAATCTTTTAAATTTGATCAAATTTGTAGAGAAATATATCAAATCGGTATGCTTAGATTCATCATCAAGTGAATTTTCATTTTTTTAATATTGTGGATCTGGATATTTTTTTATCTGAACTTGGTCAAAGTTAAAAAAATTGACTTTCCAAAAAACTAATACCCCTTATATTCTCGAATGATAGAATATTTAGTTTGACGGGTGGGGGATATGATGGAGTGTTTTTTTTGTTTATAATGCGGTGATTTGATGGTGAAGGAAATATGCCCTAGAGGCAATAATAAAGTTGTTATTTATATTTCCTTATATCATGATAAATGTTTATTATTCATGCTAGAATTGTATTAATCGTAAACTTGATACATGTGTGAATACATAGACAAAACAAAGTGTCCCTAGTATGCCTCTACTTGACTAGCTCGTTAATCAAAGATGGTTAAGTTTCCTAACCATAGACATGTGTTGTCATTTGATGAACGGGGTCACATCATTAGGAGAATGATGTGATGGACAAGACCCATCCGTTAGCTTAGCATAATGATCGTTAAGTTTTATTGCTATTGTTTTCTTCATGACTTATACATATTCCTCTGACTATGAGATTATGCAACTCCCGAATACCGGAGGAACACCTTGTGTGCTATCAAACGTCACAACATAACTGGGTGATTATAAAGATGCTCTACAGGTGTCTCCAAAGGTATTTGTTGAGTTGGCATAGATCGAGATTAGGATTTGTCACTCCGAGTATCGGAGAGGTATCTCTGGGCCCTCTCGGTAATGCACATCATATGAAGCCTTGCAAGCAATATGACTAATGAGTTAGTTGCGGAATGATGCATTACGGAACGAGTAAAGAGACTTGCCGGTAACGAGATTGAACTAGGTATGAAGATACCGACGATCGAATCTCGGGCAAGTAACATACCGATGACAAAGGGAATAACGTATGTTGTCATTATAGTTTGACCGATAAAGATCTTCGTAGAATATGTAGGAACCAATATGAGCATCCAGGTTCCATTGTTGGTTATTGATCAGAGATATGTCTCGGTCATGTCTACATAGTTCTCGAACCCGTAGGGTCCGTACACTTAACGTTCGATGACGATTTGTATTATGAGTTATGTGTTTTGGTGACCAAAGATTGTTCGGAGTCCCGGATGAGATCACGGACATGACAAGGAGTCTCGAAAAGGTCGAGAGGTAAAGATTGATATATTGGAAGGTTATATTCAGACACCGGAATAGTTCCGGATCGTTTCGGGTATTTTTCGAAGTACCGGGAGGTTACTGGAACCCCCGGGGAGAGGTAATGGGCCTCATGGGCCATCGGGGAGAGAGGGGACAGCCCACAAGGGGTGGCCGCGCCCCCCCCCATGGGAGTCCGAATTGGACTAGGGGAGGGGGCGGCGCCCCCCTTTCCCTCTCCTACTCCCTCTCCCTTTCCCCCTTTCCCACTCCGGAAAAGGAAAGCGGAATCCTACTAGGACTGGGAGTCCTAGTAGGACTCCCCACACTTGGCGCGCCCCTAGGGGGCCGGCCTCCTCCCTCTCCTCCTTTATATACGGGGGCAGGGGGCACCCCAAAGACACATCAATTGTTCTTAGCCGTGTGCGGTGCCTCCCTCGACAGTTTACTCCTCCGGTCATATTGTCGTAGTGCTTAGGCGATGCCCTGCGCGGATCACATCACCATCACGAGTAGAACACAAAGAAGTTGTGGACGATGATAGTCATACTGCTTAGCACCAACGTCTTATTTTGATTCGGCGGTATTGTTGGATGAAGCGGCCCGGACTAACCTTACATGACCGTGTTCATGAGACTAGTTCCACCGACAGACATGCAAGTTGTTGCATAAAGGTGGTTGGCGGGTGTCTGTTTCTCCAACTTTAGTTGAATTGAATTTGACTACGGCCGGTCCTTGTTGAAGGTTAAAACAGGAAACTTGACGAAACATCGTTGTGGTTTTGATGCGTAGGTAAGAACGGTTCTTACTAGAAGCCCGTAGCAGCCATGTAAAACTTGCAACAACAAAGTAGAGGACGTCTAACAAGTTTTTGCAGGGCATGTTGTGATGTGATATGGTCAAGACATGATGTGATACACGTTATTGTATGAGATGATCATGTTTTGTAAAAGTTATCGGCAACTGACAGGAGCCTTATGGTTGTCGCTTTATTGTATGAAATGCAATCGCCATGTAATTGCTTTACTTTATCACTATGCGTTAGCAATAGTTATAGAAGCAATAGTTGGCGAGACGACAACGACGCTACGATGGAGATCAAGGTGTCAAGCCGGTGACGACGGAAATCATGACGGTGCTTTGGAGATGGAGATCAAAGGCACAAGATGATGATGACCATATCATGTCACATATTTTGATTGCATGTGATGTTTATCTTTATGCATCTTATTTTGCTTAGTACGGTGGTAGCATTATAAGATGATCCCTCACTAAAAATTTCGAGGTATAAGTGTTCTCCCTGAGTATGCACCATTGCGACAGTTCGTCGTGCCGAGACACCACGTGATGATCGGGTGTGATAAGCTCTACGTTCACATACAACGGGTGCAAGATAGTTTTGCACATGCGGAGTACTTGGGTTAAACTTGACGAGCCTAGCATGTACAGACATGGCCTCGGAACACGAAGATCGAAAGGTCGAACGTGAATCATATAGTAGATATGATCAACATAGAGATGTTCACCATTGAAAACTACTCCATCTCACATGATGATCGGACATGTTTAGTTGATATGGATCACGTGATCATTTAGATGACTCGAGGGATGTCTATCTAAGTGGGAGTTCTTAAATAATATGATTAATTGAACTTAGTTTATCATGAACTTAGTCCTGATAGTTTTTGCATATCTATGTTGTAGATAAATGGCCCGTGCTACCGTTCCCTTGAATTTTAATGCGTTCCTAGAGAAAGCTAAGTTGAAAGATGATGGTAGCAACTACACGGACTGGGTCCGTAACTTGAGGATTATCCTCATTGCTGCACAGAAGAATTATGTCCTTGATGCACCGCTAGGTGACAAGCCCCCTCCCGCTAATGTAGACGCTTTGAACGTCTGGCAAACGCGGTCTGATGACTACTCTATAGTTCAGTGTGCCATGCTCTACGGCTTAGAATCGGGACTTTAAAGACGTTTTGAACGTCATGGAGCATATGAGATGTTCCAGGAGTTGAAGTTAATATTTCAAGCAAATGCCCGAGTTGAGAGATATGAAGTCTCCAACAAGTTCTATAGCTGCAAGATGGAGGAGAACAGTTATGTCAGTGAACACATACTCAGAATGTCTGGGTATCATATGAACCTTGGTTTGGCAAGAAACCTAAGCTGTCGTTTCTTAAAGTTTGGGGTTGCGATGCTTATGTGAAAAAGCTTCAGCCTGATAAGCTCAAACCTAAATCGGAGAAGTGCGTCTTCATAGGATACCCCAAAGAAACTATTGGGTACATCTTCTATCACAGATCCGAAGGCAAGATATTTGTTGCTAAGAATGGATCCTTTCTAGAGAAGGAGTTTCTCTCGAAAGAAGTGAGTGGGAGGAAAGGGGGGGGGGGGGGGGGGGGGGGGGGGGGGGGGGGGGGGGGGGGGGGGGGGGGGGGGGGGGGGGGGGGGGGGGGGGGGGGGGGGGGGGGGGGGGGGGGGGGGGGGGGGGGGGGGGGGGGGGGGGGGGGGGGGGGGGGGGGGGGGGGGGGGGGGGGGGGGGGGGGGGGGGGGGGGGGGGGGGGGGGGGGGGGGGGGGGGGGGGGGGGGGGGGGGGGGGGGGGGGGGGGGGGGGGGGGGGGGGGGGGGGGGGGGGGGGGGGGGGGGGGGGGGGGGGGGGGGGGGGGGGGGGGGGGGGGGGGGGGGGGGGGGGGGGGGGGGGGGGGGGGGGGGGGGGGGGGGGGGGGGGGGGGGGGGGGGGGGGGGGGGGGGGGGGGGGGGGGGGGGGGGGGGGGGGGGGGGGGGGGGGGGGGGGGGGGGGGGGGGGGGGGGGGGGGGGGGGGGGGGGGGGGGGGGGGGGGGGGGGGGGGGGGGGGGGGGGGGGGGGGGGGGGGGGGGGGGGGGGGGGGGGGGGGGGGGGGGGGGGGGGGGGGGGGGGGGGGGGGGGGGGGGGGGGGGGGGGGGGGGGGGGGGGGGGGGGGGGGGGGGGGGGGGGGGGGGGGGGGGGGGGGGGGGGGGGGGGGGGGGGGGGGGGGGGGGGGGGGGGGGGGGGGGGGGGGGGGGGGGGGGGGGGGGGGGGGGGGGGGGGGGGGGGGGGGGGGGGGGGGGGGGGGGGGGGGGGGGGGGGGGGGGGGGGGGGGGGGGGGGGGGGGGGGGGGGGGGGGGGGGGGGGGGGGGGGGGGGGGGGGGGGGGGGGGGGGGGGGGGGGGGGGGGGGGGGGGGGGGGGGGGGGGGGGGGGGGGGGGGGGGGGGGGGGGGGGGGGGGGGGGGGGGGGGGGGGGGGGGGGGGGGGGGGGGGGGGGGGGGGGGGGGGGGGGGGGGGGGGGGGGGGGGGGGGGGGGGGGGGGGGGGGGGGGGGGGGGGGGGGGGGGGGGGGGGGGGGGGGGGGGGGGGGGGGGGGGGGGGGGGGGGGGGGGGGGGGGGGGGGGGGGGGGGGGGGGGGGGGGGGGGGGGGGGGGGGGGGGGGGGGGGGGGGGGGGGGGGGGGGGGGGGGGGGGGGGGGGGGGGGGGGGGGGGGGGGGGGGGGGGGGGGGGGGGGGGGGGGGGGGGGGGGGGGGGGGGGGGGGGGGGGGGGGGGGGGGGGGGGGGGGGGGGGGGGGGGGGGGGGGGGGGGGGGGGGGGGGGGGGGGGGGGGGGGGGGGGGGGGGGGGGGGGGGGGGGGGGGGGGGGGGGGGGGGGGGGGGGGGGGGGGGGGGGGGGGGGGGGGGGGGGGGGGGGGGGGGGGGGGGGGGGGGGGGGGGGGGGGGGGGGGGGGGGGGGGGGGGGGGGGGGGGGGGGGGGGGGGGGGGGGGGGGGGGGGGGGGGGGGGGGGGGGGGGGGGGGGGGGGGGGGGGGGGGGGGGGGGGGGGGGGGGGGGGGGGGGGGGGGGGGGGGGGGGGGGGGGGGGGGGGGGGGGGGGGGGGGGGGGGGGGGGGGGGGGGGGGGGGGGGGGGGGGGGGGGGGGGGGGGGGGGGGGGGGGGGGGGGGGGGGGGGGGGGGGGGGGGGGGGGGGGGGGGGGGGGGGCTATGAGGGTACGTAGACGACACTCTCCCCTCTCGTTGCTATGCATCACCATGATCTTGCGTGTGCGTAGGATTTTTTTGGAAATTTCTACGTTCCCTAACAGGGGGGTGGGGCACCGGCCCCCTGGCCTCAACATAGCTCTGCCACTGCTTTGCAACCATGTCCATGCGGAGCTTCATGCCTGTGTGCCCCCCACCCCAGCCCCTCTTCCCCAAAGCCACCAAACCCAAGGCCAACTTCTTACCACTCTAAGCTTTTTTTACCGCTTACCGCTCTAAGCTTAGAGTTACCACTCTAAGGCCAATTTCCAAATTCAGCTTCATCCTCTATTCGTGAAAAATATTAAAAAAAAGCTTCATCTTGGTTGATGAAGCTCTGGATTTGCACAAAATGGCGAGGCACGTTTCCCCTGCTTCCTTTGGATATGGGAAGCATGACATTTATCTAGAGGTCCGCCAGAGGGAGAGCTCCAGAGAGTGTGCTTCAAGATGGCTCTTTCAAAGCTGGCCACTGTGTTTCTTCTGCTGGCGTGCTTCGGCGACGGCTGTGCTGCATCCCGCCATCTCCGCGACGTCAACGCTATCTGCGAATGACTCTATAGTCTGCCGCCTCCAGCGGTGGCTGCCGCTACAGTATCACATGGTGGCACTTCTTTTTTCTAGGTCGTGGGAAGGCCCGCGGGATTGATATGTTTTTATAGGCTGTTGCTGCTGAATGATTCAAAAATTCATTGTCCTGGTCAAAATCGTAAACCAAATTTAAAACTGAATACCTCAATTGAATGAAAGAGCTTCAAAATTAGGGAGCATATGAAATTAAAAAATTGAATGGGAGATCTCCTTGAGAAATTGTTGACCCGGTCAAAATTGGGTGACCCAATTCTAAATTGAAGACCTCAGTTAATTGTGAGACCTTAAAAATTAGGAAGCATAGTGCATAGTATAATAGAATTAAATGAAAGAGCTTTGAGAAATTATTGACCCGGTCAAAATTAGATGACCTAATTCCAATTGGAGACCTCAATTGAACGTGGGCTCTTTAAAACTAAGGTGCATAGTGTTATAGATGATGATGTGCACACTTATGTCACATTGTCACCTCCAAGATACAGTTAGCATAGCTCTGTTGCGACTAACAAAAACTGATAGTGCTCCTTTTTCCTTATCACGGTCATCTTGATCCCAAATTCTAACCAAGGATGGCATTATGCATGGAAATTGAGAGAAACTTTAATGAAAATTTGTTATTTGCTCCTTTCACTTTTATTTGTCCAGAAAATATGTGTTTGTCAACATGAAAAAGTTGGAAGTGTGCGACATCTTGATCAAACCTTGAAGAGGCCAGGTAAGAATTCTAATTAAATGACCTGACTAAATAGATAAGATGGCAAATAGAGCCACATTGTAGTGTTTAAGACGTTTTCAATAGTTAAGGACTTATTATAAAAAAGTATTTCATTGAGCCATACTTATATTGGCATTGCGGTTAGTTTCACTGTATGTTTTGCTTCCTAAAACACAAGATTCTATTTATTTCCCCTATTTCCATCCTTGACAATTTTGTCATGATTTTTTTTGCATGGACAAGTGAAAAAAGACACAAACTTGAACAAAGGAGCATAGCTTTGATGTGCACAAGGGGAAAACGGCACAGCAAAGCGCGCGTCCCCTTTTAGTATGGTAGGTGGACTGACAAGATCATGCATTGACGACGAGTTGTGTCCTTCGATCTGTGGCGGTTGGAGTAAATAGCAAAAAACTATCACGTTTGGGATCTGTGTTCCGTAGAACTATCACTTTTAATTGATTCGTCAAAAACTACCACTTTGACTCTATTTTTTTTTTTTTTTGAAAATCTACCACTTCACTCTGATGATCTCTTTGATTAAAATAGAGTGTGATTATGATAGGAATGACCCATCAGTCAGGTTCATGTGGCACTGAAAATCACACTGTTTTTTTCCTGAGACAACACCGTTTGTTTAACCAGTACGCTGGACTTACCACGTGACACATGGGGTAAGCAATACAAACAATTAAAAAAAAAACTAGTACGCTGGACTTTATGACATGTGAAGCCTACATGTCAGTTCTATCTTCTTCGTTAAAATTCCCCATGAAGGCCTCCCGCCGAAGCCGATCCGCCGTGGCGCCCCACTCCCGCCGCCCTACCCTGCCACCAGCGGGAGGGCCTCGCTAGGCTGCCCAGCGGCCACGCTCTGCCGCTACCCATCATATGCCAAAGCCGACGCACACGGAGCCCGCAACCATGAGCAGCACGGCTTGCCGGTCGCAGAATATAGAGCGGAAGGAATTGCGGTACGGCTCGATACAGTCAAGTGCGTCCTGCATAGGCACGGCGTGCATGCGCAGTGCAAGTGCGTCCGAGTGCTGTGGTGTGTGCTAGTGTGTGTTGTGTTCAGTGCTAGTGTGTGCGTCTACGGCCGTGGATTTCACCACTGGTGAGCTCTTAGATTAGATGTGCAAGCGCGTCCTTGACGAACCGTGGCCGGCGATTGACGTCGTAGCTCGTCGAGAAGTGTGACACCATGTTCGACCGCGTTGGCGAACATGGCCCGTGTGGTCGTGGACCGGGTCCACGGCCATGGCGGGCGCGCCTGTGCCCACTGCCCTGCGTGGATCCAGCACAACGGTGGTAGGCAGCGAAGGATTTATGCTCCGCACGCATACAAGCTACTCGACGAAATGTCCCACGGAGTTGACCTTTGTGTCGTGTCAACCCTGATTGATGGGCCACGACTGTCATAATTGTGTTTAGTTTGGCTGGACCGGTCACTAGCAGAACGTGGTTGGTTTTTGCAAAAACTAGGGTAAAAGTGATAGGTTCTTGACAATCAATTAAAAGTGGTAGTTCTTCGAGACACGAATTTCAAATGTGGTAGTTTTTTCATATTTACTCTATAAGCTTTTCTGATCCGAAAGCGTAATTTTGCCAACCATTTTCTGCTCAAGGGTAATTTTGCCAACCATTTTCTGCTCTGCTGGTAGTTTTTTTTTTCAACGAACTAGAGAGCTTTATTAATTAACAAGAATCTGATTACAATCCGCTCGAAGGCTACTAACTAGAAACAAGGGCTCTGATCAAACCAGCTTTCTGTTTCGTCCAACATACCAGCATGCTAAGCACAAAGATGGGCGGAAACAACATTCAAAGTCCTCCTGACATGAGTAACCAAAAAAGAAGCAAAGTTAGGAAATATCCCTTCTAATTCTTTCAAGATAGGTGCAACAACTGCACGAGAGTTGCTACGCAAATCCGGTAGGTTCACCAACTCCATGCAGTAGACCTCCATAATCACATGTGAACATCTTCGGAGCTGGGCGAAGATCACCCCCTCATGGAGAGCCAAGAGCTCGGCAGTAAAAGGATGAGAGGCCCACGGGAGGGGTTTACTCCAAGCACCCAGAAGAGAGAGGTGAGATTTGGCCACACCGCCCGCACCTCCCATCCACGCATCAGAATTAACTGAATCATCTGTGTTGATGGTCATCCATCCTGGCTCAGGCGGTTTCCAACATTGATTCACCTGCGATTTAGTTCGGCTAACTGACATCTCCAAAAGAGACAAAGAATCATGCACCCATTTGATTGCCTGGACAGGATCATAACCATCTTGATCGTGCATCCATTGGTTGCGAGAAGACCAAATTGAGTGCATAATAGTGATAATCTTGCATCTATCATCTTCAGAGAACATTTGATCCAGCAAGATATCATTTGCCCAAGTGTGTGGGTGCACATGGCTATTGGTAGTTTTGCACGAGAAAGCAACGTTGGGTGCCCATATACGAGTATGCGAGGCCCGTACGCACTACTAGGAAAAGGGCTATAGATGAAATTGACACTAATGGCGCACCAGAGAAGTGGTGCGCCACTACTATATACTAATGGCGCACCATGTGGTGATGCGCCATTAGTGTGGATGACACTAATGGCGCACCAGACACAAGGTGCGCCACTAGTAACATTTTTTTTTCATTTTTCCAAACATACTAATGGCGCATCCAGGCAAAGTGCGTCATTACTAGTTCTAACTAGTAATGGCGCACCAGCCACAGAGTGCGCCAGTACTGTATTTTTTTTTCATTCTTTTTTTTTGCAAAACTACTAATGGCGCACCGTGGCAAAGTGCGCCATTACTAGTTTAAACTAGTAATGGCGCACTATGCCAGGGTGCGCCATTAGT
>JAAAWM010009116.1:0-19605 GCA_036873465.1 Thinopyrum obtusiflorum
GGCAAGGAATATTTTGACATATCTGGATAAGATATGTCCCAAAGGATTTATGATAATTATTTGGGAATTTTTGGAATGATAGAAATATGAGTTGCTTCACAACTCAGAGCTGACAGGGTTATTCCTTTAATAGAAAAAGGAATATTCCCAAGAAAAGAATATTGGGATTGGTCCAAGATGGAAATGACAAGGTCTTGAGATGATTTTGAGGTTGGCAAGCCACTTGGGAGAGGAATCAAGGGTGATCTCTCCAGGTTACAGGACTACTAAGCCACAGAAAAGCAAATCCAGACCAAAATAAAAAGGAAAAAAGAAATGGGCAAAATCTAGGGTGTCACAAACCTACCCCCCTTAAAGAAATCTCGTCCTCGAGATTTGGTTGCTCAGGGGTTAAACATAAATTTCCCCACTTGAGGAAACCGTTTCCAACTCGGGTTTCCTTTTATACCTCTGTATTCTGCTCCCGCTGATTTCTCCGATTGACTACCTGGCTTTGATGTGGTTCATTTCACTGGATTCTCATTCTGACAGGTCTTTCCTCATATATTATTCTGACTTTAATCCTTTTATGTCAAATGGCCTGCCTAGGTGCAATGAATTATCCTGACTACAATACCCGTCCTTCTCGCAAGCCCGAGAGTTGTTCTTTATGGACGTGTTGTGATGAAGTCCAATACGGATGATCGTCCATTGACTCGTGAACAGATCCTCTCGAGGGACATGAAATCTTTTACTCATCGTGCTTGGGTGTCCTCAAAGGGCTGTATGTCCTCCAAGTTTGAAACAGTACTGTGATTCATATCGTTCTCCTTCTTGCATGGTTTACTGAATCATCTTTGGTATCTGTACTATCTCAGGTATCACATTCGTACCAAAGATTTAATTGTCACCTGTCGTGACCAGCATAAAGGTGTACGGTGATATTATCCATAGACTTGACTGACAGTGGTCCTGGCAGCAAAATCTTGTTCACGGCAGGTTATTCTTTATCTGTTTCCCATATATGAGGACATGTGCTGCGAGACTTTTGCTCATCCTTCTGAGTGCTCAGTCTGACAGGCTTGACTATTCTCTTCTGATGATTCTTGGAATATTTAGTTGGCTGAGTGGGTTGACTCGATATGGGGTCCTTGCAAATGGATTAGACCCCGTGGTGTGTATCCCCATGGTGACCGGTATCGAACCAGTCTATTCTGGCATTGATACCAAGTTGATCATGTAACCATTATCACACCCATATGGCCAATCTTGCTCCTTCATTATGGTTTTCTTTACCTGGATCCTTACCTGAAAGAGCTTGGCCTTATGTATTCTCGATTCTTCGGGTGACCATGGGTACTGTCATATGCAACATTCCGGAAGGCATATTACTTTACAAGTTGTAGCTGTAGGGTAACGACTGTCTGAACCCCTTGGATGAAATCGGCAAATAAACCAGTAGCCACCAGAACGGTCTTTACAACTCAGATCTGGGACATTACTAGAGTAACTCAACCCTGACTCAAGACGGCTGAAAAGCAGCTCAGAGCATGAGACGGTGTCGATAAGAAGAAAGTAGCAGCTCCCTATGACGGCCGAGAAACAGCTCAGAGCATAGGGTCACCGCTACGGAAAGAAATTCAACAACTGTCCGAGACGGCCGAAAAGCAGCTCAGAACATGGGCCAGTTGCTGACAAAAGAAATAAAAATTGGCACCCACTCTGCAGAGGTTGTACACTTTACCCACACCACGGAACTCATGGCCTCGTGCTCCCATTCGGGTGGACCAACGATGTTCCGACGAAACCCGCCTGACCCGTGACTCTTCCATCGTACGACCGGCAATCATACTCCCTCTGGGAGTCAAACCCTGGGTGGCCCCATGTCCTCAAGACACCTGCCAGCGTCCTGGCCAAACAAACTATCCCAAACGGGGCCCCCCCCCCCCCCCCCCCCCCCCCCCCCCCCCCCCCCCCCCCCCCCCCCCCCCCCCCCCCCCCCCCCCCCCCCCCCCCCCCCCCCCCCCCCCCCCCCCCCCCCCCCCCCCCCCCCCCCCCCCCCCCCCCCCCCCCCCCCCCCCCCCCCCCCCCCCCCCCCCCCCCCCCCCCCCCCCCCCCCCCCCCCCCCCCCCCCCCCCCCCCCCCCCCCCCCCCCCCCCCCCCCCCCCCCCCCCCCCCCCCCCCCCCCCCCCCCCCCCCCCCCCCCCCCCCCCCCCCCCCCCCCCCCCCCCCCCCCCCCCCCCCCCCCCCCCCCCCCCCCCCCCCCCCCCCCCCCCCCCCCCCCCCCCCCCCCCCCCCCCCCCCCCCCCCCCCCCCCCCCCCCCCCCCCCCCCCCCCCCCCCCCCCCCCCCCCCCCCCCCCCCCCCCCCCCCCCCCCCCCCCCCCCCCCCCCCCCCCCCCCCCCCCCCCCCCCCCCCCCCCCCCCCCCCCCCCCCCCCCCCCCCCCCCCCCCCCCCCCCCCCCCCCCCCCCCCCCCCCCCCCCCCCCCCCCCCCCCCCCCCCCCCCCCCCCCCCCCCCCCCCCCCCCCCCCCCCCCCCCCCCCCCCCCCCCCCCCCCCCCCCCCCCCCCCCCCCCCCCCCCCCCCCCCCCCCCCCCCCCCCCCCCCCCCCCCCCCCCCCCCCCCCCCCCCCCCCCCCCCCCCCCCCCCCCCCCCCCCCCCCCCCCCCCCCCCCCCCCCCCCCCCCCCCCCCCCCCCCCCCCCCCCCCCCCCCCCCCCCCCCCCCCCCCCCCCCCCCCCCCCCCCCCCCCCCCCCCCCCCCCCCCCCCCCCCCCCCCCCCCCCCCCCCCCCCCCCCCCCCCCCCCCCCCCCCCCCCCCCCCCCCCCCCCCCCCCCCCCCCCCCCCCCCCCCCCCCCCCCCCCCCCCCCCCCCCCCCCCCCCCCCCCCCCCCCCCCCCCCCCCCCCCCCCCCCCCCCCCCCCCCCCCCCCCCCCCCCCCCCCCCCCCCCCCCCCCCCCCCCCCCCCCCCCCCCCCCCCCCCCCCCCCCCCCCCCCCCCCCCCCCCCCCCCCCCCCCCCCCCCCCCCCCCCCCCCCCCCCCCCCCCCCCCCCCCCCCCCCCCCCCCCCCCCCCCCCCCCCCCCCCCCCCCCCCCCCCCCCCCCCCCCCCCCCCCCCCCCCCCCCCCCCCCCCCCCCCCCCCCCCCCCCCCCCCCCCCCCCCCCCCCCCCCCCCCCCCCCCCCCCCCCCCCCCCCCCCCCCCCCCCCCCCCCCCCCCCCCCCCCCCCCCCCCCCCCCCCCCCCCCCCCCCCCCCCCCCCCCCCCCCCCCCCCCCCCCCCCCCCCCCCCCCCCCCCCCCCCCCCCCCCCCCCCCCTCACCGGACCCTGGGGAAGGCAGTGGTGGAGGTGGAACGGCGAGAGGGGAGCGGCATCACCGGAATCGAGCGGGGCCCGAGGCGGCGACCGTGGCAATGGTGGTGGTCAGAGAGGGGTACCGGGCTCGGGGAGAGGCTTGGGGAGGAGTAGTGGAGGGAGGAGGGGCTGGTGGTGAGGTCTGGGGGAGCTCGGGCTAGCTATATATAGCCGAGCCACGGCAAGGGGGATGAGGTTGCCGCCGTGGCATCCTTAGCCGGACACTGGAGCCGGAGGCGACCGCTCAGGCTGGCGGACGGCGTCGGGGAGTGGCCGACCTGATGCCATTTAATGCGAGACGACGACTGAGGGAGAAGGAGCCAACGGAGGGGACGGCTCGGGGTCACGGGCGGAGCAGGGGCGTACGGCGGCGATCGCCGTGGCGCGAGGAGAGGGAGTCCGGAGGGGGAGAGGGGTCCAGGCGAAGCACGGCGACGAGGCGAAGCCTCTGGACATGGAGAGGTGGCAAGGGGGTGGAGGAACGGACGATCCCGAAGGGTACCGTCGCCGAAGCACGCTGGCTGGCATGCCAGTCGTGCGGTCACCACGCGAACAGGTGCACACTGTGCCCTCCGACCGGCCACATCGTGTCTACCAAATGGACCCTGCTGCCCTCAGTAAAAACAAAGGAAGAAGTCGGTCCAGGGGCAAAGAAGAGATTTGGAGATGGTGACAAAGCATTTCAACAGCAAGGTGTTTGTACTACGGGGAGACAAACACAGGAAGGGGATAGGGCTGGGGGGGGGGGGGGGGGGGGGGGGGGGGGGGGGGGGGGGGGGGGGGGGGGGGGGGGGGGGGGGGGGGGGGGGGGGGGGGGGGGGGGGGGGGGGGGGGGGGGGGGGGGGGGGGGGGGGGGGGGGGGGGGGGGGGGGGGGGGGGGGGGGGGGGGGGGGGGGGGGGGGGGGGGGGGGGGGGGGGGGGGGGGGGGGGGGGGGGGGGGGGGGGGGGGGGGGGGGGGGGGGGGGGGGGGGGGGGGGGGGGGGGGGGGGGGGGGGGGGGGGGGGGGGGGGGGGGGGGGGGGGGGGGGGGGGGGGGGGGGGGGGGGGGGGGGGGGGGGGGGGGGGGGGGGGGGGGGGGGGGGGGGGGGGGGGGGGGGGGGGGGGGGGGGGGGGGGGGGGGGGGGGGGGGGGGGGGGGGGGGGGGGGGGGGGGGGGGGGGGGGGGGGGGGGGGGGGGGGGGGGGGGGGGGGGGGGGGGGGGGGGGGGGGGGGGGGGGGGGGGGGGGGGGGGGGGGGGGGGGGGGGGGGGGGGGGGGGGGGGGGGGGGGGGGGGGGGGGGGGGGGGGGGGGGGGGGGGGGGGGGGGGGGGGGGGGGGGGGGGGGGGGGGGGGGGGGGGGGGGGGGGGGGGGGGGGGGGGGGGGGGGGGGGGGGGGGGGGGGGGGGGGGGGGGGGGGGGGGGGGGGGGGGGGGGGGGGGGGGGGGGGGGGGGGGGGGGGGGGGGGGGGGGGGGGGGGGGGGGGGGGGGGGGGGGGGGGGGGGGGGGGGGGGGGGGGGGGGGGGGGGGGGGGGGGGGGGGGGGGGGGGGGGGGGGGGGGGGGGGGGGGGGGGGGGGGGGGGGGGGGGGGGGGGGGGGGGGGGGGGGGGGGGGGGGGGGGGGGGGGGGGGGGGGGGGGGGGGGGGGGGGGGGGGGGGGGGGGGGGGGGGGGGGGGGGGGGGGGGGGGGGGGGGGGGGGGGGGGGGGGGGGGGGGGGGGGGGGGGGGGGGGGGGGGGGGGGGGGGGGGGGGGGGGGGGGGGGGGGGGGGGGGGGGGGGGGGGGGGGGGGGGGGGGGGGGGGGGGGGGGGGGGGGGGGGGGGGGGGGGGGGGGGGGGGGGGGGGGGGGGGGGGGGGGGGGGGGGGGGGGGGGGGGGGGGGGGGGGGGGGGGGGGGGGGGGGGGGGGGGGGGGGGGGGGGGGGGGGGGGGGGGGGGGGGGGGGGGGGGGGGGGGGGGGGGGGGGGGGGGGGGGGGGGGGGGGGGGGGGGGGGGGGGGGGGGGGGGGGGGGGGGGGGGGGGGGGGGGGGGGGGGGGGGGGGGGGGGGGGGGGGGGGGGGGGGGGGGGGGGGGGGGGGGGGGGGGGGGGGGGGGGGGCATATCTGGATAAGATATGTCCCAAAGGATTTATGAGAATTATTTGGGAATTTTTGGAATGATAGAAATATGAGTTGCTTCACAACTCAGAGCTGACAGGGTTATTCCTTTAATAGAAAAAGGAATATTCCCAAGAAAAGAATATTGGGATTGGTCCAAGATGGAAATGACAAGGTCTTGAGATGATTTTGAGGTTGGCAAGCCACTTGGGAGAGGAATCAAGGGTGATCTCTCCAGGTTACAGGACTACTAAGCCACAGAAAAGCAAATCCAGACCAAAATAAAAAGGAAAAAAGAAATGGGCAAAATCCAGGGTGTCACAACACCCGACAAGGTGATATCATTAACCCTTGTCACCACATTGTATGATTAATGAAAACAACGAGTTCTATACCAGCACATGTGGACCTGGCATATATCCTATGACCCGAGTCATGACCAAGGCCAAGGAATGATTGCCGGAATATTGCACCTGACAGTATCCATGGTCGCACGAAGAATTAAGAATATATGTGGCCAAGCTCTTTTCAAAGATTCAGAATGAAGGATCAAGACCGGCAATACATGTATGATAATTGTTGCATGACCAACAAGGTACAGATACCTAGGACAGTATGATTCAGTACCAATCACCCGGAATATACGCCCAAGGGGTCCACTCTATTTTGTAAGGACCCCATATCAAGGTAACCCGCTCAGCCAACTATTATGCTCAGAATTGCCTGTATCGAGTATCCAAGTTTGTCATGTCAGACCAAAGACCAATTCAGCAGTCTGACTCCAGCGACCATGTTATGGCATCACACAGGCTCATATCCACATGGATATACCGACAGAATGAGTAATCAACATGTTGAACAATAGTCTCGAACCATGTGCCCTCATTTATGGGAATCATCAAAGGATAGCCTGTCATGAACAAGATTCTTCTGCCAGAACCACCGTCAGTCAAGTCTGTGGATACTATCATATAAGGCCGTACCCCTTTATGCTAGTCATGATAGGCCACAGTCAAATACTTGGTACGGATCTGATACTCAAGATAGTGGAGCCAACCAAGATGACTCAGAACTCTCCACAAGTAGTCAGATTCTGTCGAGAGAAAGGTTATGATTCACAACACTGTTTTGAACCTGGAGGACATGCATCTATTTGAGCAACCCAATGCAAGGAGTAAAAGATTGGTGTCCACTAAGAAAATCTATTCACAACTCCATGGAATGTTGTTAGTGCTGGATATGATAATGACCCATCCATTGGGAACAACTCTCGGACTTACGAGAAGGGCACGGATGTCAGTCATGATGATCGATCGCACACCAGCTAAGCCGATGGATATAAAAGAATTGGAGTCAGTGTAACATAAAAGGTAAGACCTATCAGAATGAGGATATAGTGAAGCAAACCACCCCAGAGCAAGGCAGTCAGCCATATGAAATTCTATGGGAACATCATACAGGAAAAAGGATACCCGAGTTGGGAACGGTTTCCTTAAGTTAGATATGTTCATACTTGTTCCCTGAGCAACCAAATCTCGATGACGATATTTATTTAAGGGGGGAAGGTTTGTGACACCCAGGATTTTGGCCCTTTCATTTTATTTTGTTTTTCTTTGGATTTTTATTTGAATTGCTATTCTGTGGCTCTGTGGTCTGGAAGCTTGGGAAGATCACCTCTTCTCAGTCTCCAAAGTGGTTTGTCATCCTCAAAACCATCCCAAGATCATGTCATTTCCCATCTTGGACCAATCCTAACATTCTTTTTCTTGGGAATATTCCTTTTTCTATTAAAGGAATAACCCTGTTTGCCCTAGGTTGTGAAGCAACCTATATTTCCGTCTTCCACAAAATTCCCAAATAATTCTTATAAATTGTTTGGATCATATATGCCCCAAATATGCCCAAACTTTCCTTTCCTAGCCCAAAAATAATTCATCAATATTCATTCTTCAATTCTGTCCAGTGTGGCTTTTTGTGAAGGAAGCACCACCTATCTTTCCTTGATTGCTCCCAAACTTTTTGGGAATTCTCTCTTATCCAAATAATTGCCACATGACAAAATTCAACTCCATTTCCCTAGTGAATATTCCTCAGCAAATTTCCAAAGTTTCTGTCAGATGGAAGCCTTTGTGAAGGAAGTACTAGCTAGGGTAATCCAAAAGAGTTGAAATTTTGCAAGGTCCTTTATATGATCAAATAATGACTCTCCACCCATTTTGAGATTCATTAATCAATCCATGTGAGCTCAACATCAAATCTTGGTTTCTGCTCAGATTTTCAGGTACTAAAGTAACTATATTTTGTATTGCTTTGTTATTGCTAAAACTTTACCAGGACATTCTCCTACCCATATAACCTCTCTCCAAAAAAATTTGGGCTCATTTCATGTAGCCAATATTTCTCAAAAATTCCCCCAACATTCTGTTCACATAGGTGCATTATGAAGGAAGTAACCTGTGTGCTCATCCAAATGGCATGAAATTTTTATGGCACCCTCATATGCCCAAATCATCATGACATACTCATTTTTAAGCCCAGGGAAACACTTGAGGTGAGTGCCACATCAATATTCATTTTCTGGACCTTTTTGTTGGTTGTAAATCAACTATACAAAATCTTGGTCCAATTCCTTCCAAACTTCACAGGACTGTAGTCCTTCCTACCCTAAACCTCCCAGACGTCAGTTCTTCCTCTTAACCTTTCTCTGTTGATCACATCAGTGTGGTCAAGTTTGCTACAACAAACTTGCAGTGATCATTCCCATCACACCAGAGACTCATCTATTGATCCTTCACTTCTGGGATGCCTTGGGGATCAAGGACTTCACCCTAGACAACATTTCCATCTTCTCTGGTCCTCTCCCTTCCAGTCTACGCGGTGACCGCGCGTTTGGATGCCTGTGCGCGTGCTCTGCAGGTCTTGGCCGCGTCCATAGCACTCCCAGCTCAAGTCACTTCTCCCCTCGTCGCTTCTCTTGTGCCTGAGCATGTCTGGTAGCTTCCTTGTGCCATCACCATCACTATGGAACCATCTCCCCTCCGGCAGCTTCCTCGCCGGCGCTAGCCGTCACGTGCACGCGGGTGCACAGTGGCCAGCCCGCCCTGTGCACGCCTCGTATTCTTCCTCCTCGTGCCCTTGGCACCTTGCTTTTCTCCCTAGCCTCCTTTGCTCTCTCCCGTCCCGTCCACGCCCACCCGTGAGCCCTATCCCTACCGGAGCATTGGCCAGACTCGTGCGGCGGACTCCGGCCACGGGCATCCCACCCCAGCTATTTAAGCCACTCCCGACCCTTCCCGAGCTCGCCATCAACCTCCCCACTCCCTTCTATGCCTCCCTAACCCAGCAATTCATCGCCGGAGTCCCCCTACCCTCTATTGCCCACCATGGCCGCCGCCCCCTCCGGTCTAAATCCCAGCGAACCGAGCCCTCTCTCTCCTTTCCACCACCACCAGAGCACTCCCCGAACCACCTTGAGATGACCCTGTGCGCTCTTCCCTCCTCCCTATGGCCCCCTCGCCCTGCCCAGCCTCGCCCGTTGACCTCGTCCGCCGGTGTTGAAGTTTCTGTCACCTCGCTCCATCTCGGTGGATGTGACCTACCTCTTCGGATGCGGCTCCTCCCGTTGAGCGCATCCATGTGCCGAGCACCGCGGGAGATGGCCAGAGCCGCCGACAAACCTTGTCGGGGGCCGCTCCTCCCTCGGCCGAGCTCAGGCACGGGAGGAAGAAGACAACGCCCCCTCCCCAGCCTACCTACGGGCCCCACGGCCCCACCGGTCAGCCACACCAGGGCGTTGACTCGGGCCCGTGGGATTTTAAGTGGAAGCGTACTTTGGTAGAGTACATCTTCGTTTTCTTAAAACCGTACTCTGCTACGTTTTCTCTCAAGAATATGCTTTCTCTTTACAAAAACGTATTCCACAGAATGCGTTTTCTCTTTTTCAGCCCGGCTCCGAATCCTTTTGTTGGATTCTGGGCTCCACAGACCCAAAGAAGGTTCGAACTCTGGGGCGTGTGCGAAGAACTCAGCCTATCAGCCAAACAAACGTGCCGCCCTACAGCCTAGCTCGATGAACAAGGAAGAAGAGGGACATGGCAGTTTACCCAGGTTCGGGCCACCTTGTGGTGTAATACCCTACTCCTGCTTGGTGGTGGATTTGCCTCACGAGGGGCAGAGGATGAACTAGTACAAGGGAAGAACAACCTCACGCGGTCCGCTCTAGTGTGGGTGTGAGCTGAGGATTCGATCCCAAGGGTTCGTCCTGTTCTATGGTGGTGGCTAACCTATATTTATAGTGGCCTCGGTCCTCTTCCTCCAAAACGAAGGCGGGAAGGGATTCCACTGTGGCCAATTTGAAAGGGGACAAGTAGTACATCTTATCCTCATGAAAGGTGGTCTTCGCCTGCAAAGTCTCTGGTTGTGACGCTGCGGTGGGCTCGGCAATGACATCCGTCCTGCCGTCCTGGTGGTCTTGGTCTCGTTGCACGGGGATGGAAACCTTTGGGGTGATTCATCGGGACCCCGCGCCTGCGCTTGCCTCCTTAGCACCAAAGAGGAAACCTGCTGCTCTGCGCCCGCTGGCGCCCGCCTGGCCGGGGTCGTCATGGCTTGCGTCACCTCAGCCTCATGAGGTGGGTACCTGCATAGAAATCTCTGCTTCTTAGGAGGCAACCTGGGGAGGCCGCTCCCTCTGGAGGTCTTGATGTCGCCCGCCTCACAAGGCTCGGCCCCTCGCGAGGGTCTTGTCTTGTTGGTGTTGAGAACGGGCCTTACCAGGCCGTCGGTGGAGCCACGCCGTGGGCCACAGGCAGGCAAATCTGGGTACCCAGGTTCCCAGAACGCTGATAGTAGCCCCCGGGCCCAAGGCGCGCTCGGACTTGGCTTCGAGGCGAGGCCAAAGGGCAAGGGCGAAGCGCCGTGGGCCCCAATCGCTTGCGGGCCAGGCCGACGCGTGGCGCTTGATGGGATGTGGGCGACTCCACTTCCCCAAGCCACCTCGACAACTGCCCAGGCTGACAAAAGACTGGCACCCGCCCTGTGCCATCATTGCCTTCTCTTCGCCTTGCTTCAGATCCCCTCTTCTCCTGCCGAGAGCATCTCTAGATCTAGCCGAATTCCTTCTCGTCTCCGCATCTCTTCTCCCAAGCCCTCGTAGATGGCACCCGGGAAATCGAAGCCGGCTGCACAGGCCGCGAGCTCCTCTTCTACTCCTGCGCCAGCCCTTGGCGTGCCCTCCATTACCGAGGGGAGGCACCTCACCACCGTGCTCCCACTGACGGCGGGCAGTGAAAATGAGTCAAAGGAGATGATGCTCCTGGCAGGCTCTGCCGACCAAAGAACTCTGGCGGGGACGTTCTATCCCTTCTTCCTCCACAGTGTCTTCATGGGGCTCATCCCGCCTTTCTCCGAGTTCTTTACCGCCATCCTCGACCATAACCAGGTTCAGGCTCTGCATCTTCAGCCCAATTCCATCCTCCTCCTATCGATCTTTGCCTTCTATTGCAAGGCGTTTGTGGGCGTGAAGCCCTCCGTCGTGCTCTTCCGCCACTTCTTCTACCTTTGGTTGCACGACCCAGCCCAGCGTTCTGGCTGCGTCTCCTTCACCATGGTCCATCCTAGCAACGCGCTCATGAGGGCCGGGAAGAAGGTGGAGAACTTCAGGCGCAAGTGGATCTTCTTGGATGCCCCGGGCCTTGGAGGAGGCCCTCACTGTGCTAGACCAGTGACGACGACATGTACCTAGGGTAGGATCATAGGCCTGACCTAGACACCCTACCCAAGGACACTGCCCTAGAGTCAAAGACATTTGAAATGCAACAAAAAATACCGACTGAAGTTACCTTGGAGTGCAATCCACTCGACCAGCTATTTCACTCGGATACCCCAATTCCATTCGACCAAGATGAAGTCACTCGACCATACAAGAAACCACTTGGAGTACAGAAGGCCTAGAGTCACTCAGGATGGCAACGGCTAGGCGTTTACTCTGTAGTGTTTAAGATCATTTACAGCTCTTTATAGCTAGCATTACCAGTAACGCCCTGTCTTAATGTACATTGAACTCTGTGTAACGTGGGACGGCTGGGGTCCAGGCGCACTCTATATAAGCCACCCCCTCCACTGGCACAAGGGTTCGCACCCCCTGTAACTCTCACGCATAATCCAGTCGACCAAGCCTCCGGGCACCGAGACGTAGGGTTGTTACTTCCCCCGAGAAGGGCTTGAACTCATACATCTTGCGTGCACAACCTCACTGTAGCTAGGATCCTGCCTCCTCCTACGTACCCCCTATTCTTACTATCAGACTTACTCCCACGACAGTTGGCGCCCACCATGGGGCGGGTGTCTTAGCGACTTCCGGTGAGGTTGCAGTTTTTTCGATCTCCATCAACATGATTTGTGGCGGTGGTTTGGCTTAGGGCCGCGAGATCCGTCTCGGAGCGCTCGTTCTCATCGCCGACGACTCCGCCTGGCTCCAGGAGGCCCTCCTCGACGTCAAGACGCTCCTCGTCCACGGGGCGACGCACTTTCGCGCATGTGCTCGCGGCGTCCTTCTGCGGCAGCCGTCGACCCAGTATCGGTCGGCTCCCGCGGCATCCTCGCCCCCCGCTGTTCGCCGTTGCAAGCGATCTGGTCGATTGCGGCTTCAGCGGTGGGTGAAGCATGCGGTGGCCCGCCAGTCGGCCACCCCACAGGGGGGGGGGGGGGGGGGGGGGGGGGGGGGGGGGGGGGGGGGGGGGGGGGGGGGGGGGGGGGGGGGGGGGGGGGGGGGGGGGGGGGGGGGGGGGGGGGGGGGGGGGGGGGGGGGGGGGGGGGGGGGGGGGGGGGGGGGGGGGGGGGGGGGGGGGGGGGGGGGGGGGGGGGGGGGGGGGGGGGGGGGGGGGGGGGGGGGGGGGGGGGGGGGGGGGGGGGGGGGGGGGGGGGGGGGGGGGGGGGGGGGGGGGGGGGGGGGGGGGGGGGGGGGGGGGGGGGGGGGGGGGGGGGGGGGGGGGGGGGGGGGGGGGGGGGGGGGGGGGGGGGGGGGGGGGGGGGGGGGGGGGGGGGGGGGGGGGGGGGGGGGGGGGGGGGGGGGGGGGGGGGGGGGGGGGGGGGGGGGGGGGGGGGGGGGGGGGGGGGGGGGGGGGGGGGGGGGGGGGGGGGGGGGGGGGGGGGGGGGGGGGGGGGGGGGGGGGGGGGGGGGGGGGGGGGGGGGGGGGGGGGGGGGGGGGGGGGGGGGGGGGGGGGGGGGGGGGGGGGGGGGGGGGGGGGGGGGGGGGGGGGGGGGGGGGGGGGGGGGGGGGGGGGGGGGGGGGGGGGGGGGGGGGGGGGGGGGGGGGGGGGGGGGGGGGGGGGGGGGGGGGGGGGGGGGGGGGGGGGGGGGGGGGGGGGGGGGGGGGGGGGGGGGGGGGGGGGGGGGGGGTTTCAGCAGAGCCATCAGAGCTGCTGAGATCCCACCCAACTTCAGGTTGGCGACAGGAGTAAGCAAGTTCACCGTTGAGTCGAAGCCAGACACTTGGCTAGAGGATTACCGAGTGGCTGTGCAGATTGGTGGCGGCAATGATGATGTAGCCATGAAGCACCTCCCCCTGATGCTGGAGGGCTCAGCCAGAGCTTGGTTGAATCAGTTGGCCCCTGGTAGTATTTTTTGTTGGGAAGAATTGGCCCGAGTGTTCGTCAGGACATTTGAGGGCACTTGCAAACGACCTGCAGGATTGACTGAACTACAGCATTGTGTCCAGAAACCGAATGAAACATTGAGAGATTATATCCAGAGATGGACCACTCTTCATCATACCGTGGAGAATGTGTCAGAGTATTAGGCAGTTTGCGCCTTCAAGGAGGGCGTTCGGTACTGAGAATTTAACCTGAAATTCGGTCGGACAGGAGACATGTCCCTGGCTCGGATGATGGAAATAGCCACTCGGTATGCTAACAGCGAGGAAGAAGACCGACTCCGAAGTGGCAAGAATAAACCAGTCGCCCAGGACGCCGGAGGAGGAAATTCTAGTCGGAAGCAGAAGCGCAAAGCCGAACCCGCAGGTCCTGGTGAGGCCGCAGTTTTGAACCAAGGGAAGTTCAAAGGAAAGCCTAAGGGGCCTTGGATCCCCAAGAAAGTGAAAGATCAAGCAGGGAATGATGTGCTTGATTTACCATGTCACATACACACCAAGAAAGATGAAGAGGGAAACCTGATTTACCCCAAGCATACCACTCGACAGTGTCGACTCCTGATTCAGAGCTTCCGAGAGGGTCAGCCCAGTGAAAAGGAAAAGGAATCTGATAAGGACGAAGACAAAGAAGAGGATGATGGTTACCCCAAGGTCAATGCCACTTTAGTGATTTTTGCTGACATTGAGAGCAAAAGTCGACTGAAGGTTATCAATCGTGAAGTGAATATGGTTGCTCCGGCAACTATGACATATTTAAATTGGTCGCAGACTCCCATTACATTCGACCAGTCTGATCACCCAGCGCACGTTGCTACCCCTGGGCGGCAAGCGCTGGTGGTCGACCCAGTCATTGGGGGCACCCGACTGACCAAGGTTCTGATGGATGGTGGCAGTGGCTTGAACATTTTGTACGCTGAGACCCTCCAGGGGATGGGCATTCCGATGTCCAAGCTCAGCGAGAGCAACATGAGATTCCACGGAGTCATTCCAGGAAAGAAAGCCAATTCACTCGGTCAGATCACTCTTGATGTGGTTTTTGGTGATTCAAAGAATTACCGTAAGGAAAAGTTAACGTTCGAGGTAGTGGATATCCACAGTGCTTATCATGCGATTCTGGGTCGGCCTGCATATGCTCGTTTCATGGCTCGACCGTGTTACGTATACCTCAAGCTGAAGATGCCTGGCCCCAGAGGTGTGATCACAGTCACAGGGAATCGGCAAAAGGCAGAAGAGTGCCTCCAGAAAGGCTCAAAGATTGCTGATGAGCAAATGGCAGCAGTTGAAATGGAAGAATACAAAAAGAACGCAGACCCGAGTGATTTGTTGCGAGCAAAGAAGCCCACTTCAGAGTACGCATTTCAGTCGGCCGGTGCAACAAAGCCTGTCCATATCCATCCGACTGATCCCGATGCTGCTCCGACTCTCATCTCAACAACACTCGACAGCAAATAGGAAGAAGCGCTCATCCAGTTCCTCCGTGAGAACTGGGACATCTTCGCATGGAAACCATCTGACATGCCGGGTGTACCCAGGGGACTGGCTGAGCACCATTTGTGAGTCGACCCAAAAGCAAAACTCATCAAAGAGCATCTCCGTCGGTCCACCGTGGAGAAGAGGAAGGCAATTGGTGAGGAGGTGGCTCGGCTTCTGGCAGCTGAGTTCATCCGCGAGATATACCAGTCCGAGTGGCTCGCCAATGTTGTCATGGTTCCCAAGAAAGACAAATCACTTTGTATGTGTATCGATTTCAAACATATCAATCGGGCCTGCCCGAAAGATCACTTCCCTCTGCCCCGCATTGACCAGATAGTCGACTCGACTGCGGGGTGTGAGCGATTGTCCTTCTTGGATGCATATTCCGGGTACCATCAGATCCGACTGTATGGACCCGACGAAATAAAGACAGCTTTCATCACCCCATTCGGGTGTTTTTGCTATGTTACCATGCCCTTTGGCCTCAAGAATGCTGGTGCCACATTCATGCGAATGATTCAGAAGTGCCTGCTCACTCAAATCAGTCAGAACGTAGAAGCTTACATGGATGACATCGTGGTCAAGTCACGCAAAGGTTCCGACCTACTGACTGACCTCGCTGAAACCTTTGCCAACTTAAGAAGATATGATATCAAGCTCAATCCATCAAAGTGCACATTCGGAGTTCCAAGTGGAAAGTTACTCGGTTTCCTCGTTTCCGAACGGGGGATCGACACAAACCCAGAAAAGGTTGGCACAATCCTCCGAATGAAACGCCCCGTGCGCGTGCACGATGTTCAGAAGCTTACTGGTTGTTTGGCTGCATTAAGTTGATTCATCTCACGTCTCAGTGAAAAGGCATTACCTCTTTACCGACTGATGAAGAAGTCTGACAAGTTTGAGTGGAATCCTGAAGCTGAAGTAGCGTTTGAAGAGCTCAAAGCCCTGCTTTCCACCCAGCCGGTGCTTGCTGCTCCAGTCAGCAAAGAGCCTCTGTTGCTATATATTGCAGCCACTGGACAAGTTGTCAGCACAGTGCTCACGATCAAGCGGGAAGAAGAAGGCAAAGCCTACAAAGTTCAACGCCCAGTGTACTATATTTCTGAAGTTTTAACTCCATCCAAGCAAAGATACCCGCATTATCAGAAACTTGTCTATGGGATTTACTTGACCACGAAAAAGTTGCACATTACTTTGCAGACCACTCGATTTCAGTCATCAGCGATGCCCCATTATCTGAAATTCTGAACAATCGGGACGCAACTGGTCGAGTGGCCAAGTGGGCGATTGAACTCCTTCCTTTGGATATCAAGTTTGAGACAAAGAAAGCAATCAAGTCTCAGGCAATAGCAGATTTCCTCGCCGAGTGGATTGAGCAGGAGCAACCGACTCAGGTTCACTCGAAACATTGGACTATGTTCTTTGATGGGTCCAAAATGTTGAATGGGTCCGGCGCTGGAGTGGTTTTGGTATCCCCAAGAGGTGACAAGCTCAGCTATGTCCTCCAGATTCACTTTGATTCTTCAAACAATGAAGCTGAGTATGAAGCACTTTTGTATGGGTTACGTATGGCTATTTCACTCGGCGTCCTTCGCCTGATGGTCTACGGTGACTCAGACTTAGTGGTCAATCAGGTGATGAAGGAGTGGGATATCAGGAGCCCAGCTATGACCGGTTATTGCAATGCAGTAAGAAAGCTAGAGAAGAAGTTTGAAGGGTTAGAGCTCCACCACATACCCCGAATCAAGAACCAAGCTGCTGATGATCTGGCGAAGATAGGTTCCACTCGGAAACCAATTCCCAGTAATGTGTTCTTGGAGCATCTCCACACCCTGTCAGTTCAAGAAGATCCTTTTACAGAGGAGCCCCCACAACCGATAAGCTCAACCGATCCGACTGAGATTGAAGTCCCAGCAGTGGTCGACCTGATCATGGAGGTTTTGGTGATTATCCCCGATTGGACAGTGTCATATGTTGCATACCTGCTTAGGCAAGAGCTCCCAGAAGATGAGAATGAGGCCCGCCAGATCGTTCATCAATACAAAGCCTTCATAGTTATTTGATTGCGACTTTTCAGAGAAAGTGTTACCGGAGTTGCTCAACGCTGCATCTCTCCAAAAGAGGGTCGATTGATCCTAAATGAGATCCACTCGGGAACCTGTGGTCACCATGCATCCTCTCGAACCATCGTAGCCAAAGCATACCGAGCGGGGTTCTATTGGTCGCATGCAAATGAGATGGCAAAAGATATAGTCGACAAGTGCGAAGGCTGCCAGTTCTACTCAAACATGTCTCACAAGCCTGCATCTGCCTTGAAGACCATTCCACTCGTCTGGCCGTTTGTAGTCTGGGGGTTGGATATGGTTGGACCTTTCAAGACTGGCAGAAGTGGTTTCACTCATTTGCTTGTGGCAGTCGACAAATTCACCAAATGGATTGAGGCCAAGCCTATCAAGAATCTTGATTCAAGCACTGCCATCAGTTTTATCAGGGAGCTGATATTCAGATATGGAGTCCCTCACAGTATTATCACAGATAACAGCTCCAACTTTGATTCTAACGAGTTCAGAGCGTTTTGTGCTTCCCAAGGCACTCGGGTCGATTACGCATCTGTTGCGCACCCGTAGTCGAATGGGCAGGCAGAAAGGGCGAATGGCTTGATCTTACAAGGGCTGAAACCCCGACTGACGCGCGATCTCAAGCATGCTGCTGGGGCTTGGGTGACTGAATTGCCATCCGTCCTATGGGGACTGAGAACAACTCCCAACCGGTCGACTGACTGAACTCCCTTCTTCATGATGTATGGTGCTGAAGCTGTGTTTCCAAGTGACTTACTACACAACACCCCCCAAGTGGAACTCTTCTCAGAAGCTGAAGCGGAACAAGCACGACAAGTCGCAGTCGACCTCCTAGAGGAAGAATGAGAGATGGCCCTGATCCGGTCGACCATCTATCAACAATATCTGCGTCGATTCCACACCAGAAACGTTAGAGGTCGAGCGTTTCAAGAAGGAGACCTTGTGCTCCGAGTACACCAGAAACGGCCTCATAAGCTCGCTCCGGCCTGGGAAGGACCCTTCATCGTCACCAAGGTGCTCCACAACGGAGCGTACCACCTCTACAACATAGCCAAGAAAGAAGACGAGCCACGCTCGTGGAATGCGGACCTGCTCCGCCGTTTTTATACGTAAGCACTCGGATCAATGAGTTGTAATAAGAATCCTTCAGTTTGCTTATCAAAGACAAGATTTTTGCAGTATCTGAGTGATTGTGTTCCCTTAAGCATATGTGTTCAAATCCCCCAGTGGGTGGCTTAGCCGCGAACCCGATTCGCCTAAGTTCAAAAAACACTCCGAGTGAAGAGGAACCCTCTCACTCGGGGGCTTAGCTGCGAACCCGATTCGCCTAAGTTTAAAAAAACACTCCGAGTGAAGAGCAACCCTCTCACTCGGGGGCTTAGCTGCGAACCCGATTCGCCTAAGTTCAAAAAACACTCCGAGTGAAGAGCAACCCTCTCACTCGGGGGCTTAGCTGCGAACCCGATTCGCCTAAGTTAAAAAAACACTCCGAGTGAAGAGCAACCCTCTCACTCGGGGACTTAGTTGCGAACCCGATTCGCCTAAGTTCAAAAAACACTCCGAGTGAAGAGCAACCCTCTCACTCGGGGGCTTAGCTGCGAACCCGATTCGCCTAAGTTTAAAAAACACTCCGAGTGAAGAGCCACCCTCTCACTCGGGGGCTTAGCTGCGAACCCGATTCGCCTAAGTTCAAAAACATTCCGACTGGAGAGCAATCCTCCCACTCGGGGGCTTAGCTGCGAACCCGATTCACCTAAGTTCAAAAAACACTCTGAGTGAAGAGCAACCCTCTCACTCGGGGGCTTAGCTGCGAACCCGATTCGCCTAAGTTTCAAACACACTCCGAGTGGAGAGCAATCCTCCCACTCAGGGGCTTAGCTGTGACCCCGTACTCGCCTAAGTTCAAAAAACACTCCGAGTGAAGAGCAACCCTCTCACTCGGGAGCTTAGCCGCAAACCCGATTTGCCTAAGTTTCAAAAACATTCTGAGTGAAGAGCAATCCTCCCACTCGGGGGCTTAGCTGCGAACCCGATTTGCCTAAATTCAAAAAACACTCTGAGTGAAGAGCAACCCTCTCACTCGGGGGCTTAGCTGTGAACCCGATTCGCCTAAGTTCAAAAAACACTCCGAGTGGAGAGCAATCCTCCCACTCGGGGGCTTAGCTGCGACCCTGTACTCGCCTAAGTTAAAAAACACTCCGAGTGGAGAGCAATCCTCCCACTTGGGGGCTTAGCTGCGATCCCGTACTCGCCTAAGCTAAAACATACTCCGAGTGGAGAGCAATCCTCCCACTAGGAGGCTTAGCTGTGAACCCGATTCGCCTAAGTTCAAAAAACACTCCGAGCTGTGCCACAAATACAACGCACGGCCCTCTCGTCGGAGCTGCACCACAAGTACAACGTCTATTCCGAGTGAAGAGTCAAGTTTCACTCGGAGTGAAGAGACTTGAAAGTGGTAAAGACAAAGCAACCATATTAAAAAAAACCAAGTTCGGATAAATCCAGCAAGGTTCAGAACCGCGAACGGAAGTGCTCAGGCCTCAGGCCTGAAAGAGTTTAATGGTTACAAAATCACTCAGCATTCCGAGGTAAATAAATTCAAGGCATAAAGTTTGTTCACTCCGCAGGAGGAGGGCTAGCAGGCTCGACGAACTCATCCAGGTCGATTCCATCAGCAATACGAGTAGCAGCGTCGATGAAAGTCTCCATGAAGGACTGGAATTGAAGCTTCTTGGTATTGGCGACCTTGAGAGCTGCCAGCTTCTCTTCTTTAACTTCCTTGCAATGAACGCAGACAAGAGACAGAGCCACGTCAGCGCCGCAACAAGCAGATGACTTCTTCCACGCCTGTACTCGACCGAGGATTTCATTAAGTCGAGTCATCAGAGACTCGAGGTCATTCTGGAATGTCACACCTGGTCAGAGCTCCGTGTCAATCCATGACACCGCCACCTTCAGTCGTGCAAGATAGTCCATAACGCCGGCGAGGCGAGATTCCAGTCGCAACACGTTCA
>JAAAWM010009117.1:0-19606 GCA_036873465.1 Thinopyrum obtusiflorum
GAAGAGAGCCCCCGAGCCCTGCCCGAGGAGGGCACTGGGCGCGCCTTCCTATGCGAGGGAGGGAGGCACCCCTGGCGCGGGCGCTGATCCTGACGAGGTCCCAGTTGCGACGCCACCCTCCTGAGGTCCGGCACGACGCATCTGCTTCTTCTTCTTGGGGATGGCCTCTGGAGGGCCCTCGCCCTTGCTGTCGGGGTCGTCGATTGCTGCAACTTGAAAGGCACGCTCGAGGGAGCACACCGCATCTCTTTCTTCACATGGGACTGTGATGATTCCGCCGCTTCCCGGCATCTTGAGGACATTGTAGCCGTGGTGGGTCACCGCCATGAATTTGGCTAGGGCTGGATACCCGAGGATGGCATTGTACGGCAGATGGATGTGCACGACGTCGAAGTCGATGAGCTTGGTGCGGTAGTTCTTGCGTTCTCCAAAGGTGACAGGGAGGCGGACCTGCCCTATCGGTGTGGTGGAGCCGTCGGTCACTCCTGAGAAAGGCTTGGTAGGCTGAAGCTGGTCATACGGCACTTGGAGGTTGTCGAACGTGTCGACGGACAGGACGTTGAGCCCCGCGCTGCCGTCGATGAGGGTTTTGGTGACTTGCACGTTGCTGATGACTGGGGAGCAGAGCATCGGGAGTGCGCCAGCGGTGGCTGCGCACTTGAGCTGATCCGTCGAACTGAAGGTGATAGCGCACTGGGACCACCTGAGCGGGCGTGTGGCCTCAAGCTTGGGGAGGACTGCATTCACTTCACGAGCAAACTGTTTGAAGATACGCTGCAAGGCTGGGACCTGAGCTCCACCTAAGATGCAGGCGATAGCACATGGCTCCTGGAAGCCCCCAGCCCCCTCGTCTTGATGGTGGTCGTCATTCCTTCTTGGTGGTGGTGGTAGCGGAGGCAGGCCAGCGTTGCCCTGAGGACGATCCTCACGAGGCTGATCCCTCCAGGCGCCCTCGCGAGGCTGATCCTGCCAGCGGTCCTCACGAGGCCGGTCGCACCACTCCTGGCGCGGGCCACGGTCGTCCCAGCGTCTGCCACCACATCCTCCTCCCCGGTCGTAGCCCCGGTCATTGCGCTCGGGGCGTAGACCGAAGCGTCCTTCTCGAATGGCTCTGAGTTCTTGACAGTCGCTGGTGTTGTGAGTATGCAGGTTGTGGAAGGCGCAAAATGGTCGGCTGCTCTTGGATGACTCGGGTTGGTCTCTGCCGCGCTTGGTGTCCGGCTCTGCCACGAGCACGGCTGCTCCCTTGCGCTTCACGTCCTTGGCCTTGGCTTTCTTCTCCTCCGTGTTCGCAGCCGGGAGCTCAAGGAGGGATAGGCGCCCTTCCTCAGCTCTTGCACACTTGGTCGCCAGGTTGAACAGCTCCTGAGATGTGCACAGCTCCTCATGGATAGCGAGCTCCTCCTTCATCTTAACGTCGTGGACGCCATCAGAGAACGCGGAGATGATGGCCTCGTCCGTCACCTTGGGGATCTTGAGACGAACATTGTTGAAGCGCTGGATGTACTTCTGGAGGGTCTCTCCTGGTTGTTGCTTGATGCGGCGAAGGTCACCCGCGGCCGGCGGGCAGTCGCGAGTGCCCTGGAAGTTGGCGACGAAGCGGTCGCGCATCTCGTCCCAGGAGGAGATCGAGCCCGGTGGCAGGTTCAGGAGCCAGGAGCGGGCACCATCCTTGAGAGCCATGGGGAACCAGTTCGCCATGACCTTCTCGTCGCCGTTGGCTGCCTCGATGCTCAGCTCATAGAGCTGCAAGAACTCGGGGGTGCCGTCGTAGCGAGGGGGCAGATCCGGCTTGAACTTGCCCGGCCAGGCGACGCTACGCAGCTCTGGTGTGAAGGCGCGGCAGCCGGCCGTGGTTGCCGGGGCCCGTTTTGGAGGTGGAGCTTGGTCTTGAAGCCCACGTGCCGCCACAGCAAGCAGCGCGGGGCCCTGCCGCGGCAGACGATCCTGGCGCGGTGGTGCGAGGAGTGGCGGAGCGTTCTCTTGCAGTCGAGGAACTTCTTGGCAGCTTCTTTCTTCACGCGCGGGTGCCGGACGCAGTGGGTCGCGCCGTGGAGGCGCGCGCCTTGGCGCCAGGGCGCCGTCTTGGGGCAGAGGTGGTGGAGGTGCTCCGTGAGCTACGTCGCCTGTAGCTGGCGGAGGGCGAGGCAGAGAGAGGGATGGCGCAGGGGAGCCCCCTGCGGCGCGGACAAGCTCGGCGATGCGGTCGAGCCAGTCCTCATAGAGGTCGTCGACCGGGCGGTAGCACAGGAGCTCGTGCGCCATGAGGAGCGCGGCCCGTGCGTCCATGGGGGCGCGACGAGCGTGGGACGACGAACCAGCGGGAGTCGGCGATGGAGTGGCGGTGTGGCCGTCCCGCCGCACCGAGGGGTGTAGCGAGGACGCTTACTGCTCGTTCCCCGCCAGGCCGGTGGCAGCGTTGGCGGCAGGTGACGGAGAACGGCGAGGTGGCCCGCCGACGGGAGCCGTCTAAGCGACGCGGGTGGCGAGGGCGGCCCGGCGCTCAGCGCGAGCATGGCGAGCGTCCGCCATGGAGACGACGGAGCGAGGCGACGCGGAGCGACGGAAGGGAAGCTTTGGCGCACCCCTACCTGGCGCGCCAAATGTCAGATCACGGGTTCCGGCCAAACCCTTAAGGTTCGAACTCTGGGGTGCGCGCGAAGTTCTTTCCCGCCTACCGATCCACGCCCAAGGTTTGCTAAGATCTCAAGCATGAACTCGACGAACTCACAACACAAAAGACACAAGATTTATACTGGTTCGGGCCACTGTTGTGGTGTAATACCCTACTCCAGTGTGGTGGTGGTGGATTGCCTCTTGGGCTGATGATGAACAGTACAAGGGGAAGAACAGCCTCCTGAGGTTGAGGTGTTCTTGTGCTTTGTGTGCTTGTGGGTGTGAGGATGGAGGATGGAATCGATCCCCCTACTACGGTGGCTAGTTCTACTTATATAGGCCCTGGTCCTCTCCCCAAATATTGAGCGGGAAGGGAGCCAACAACGGCCAATTTGAAAGGGGACAACTAGTACAGCTTATCCTGACAAAAGCAGTCTCCGCCTGCAAAAGGCTCTGGTGGTGACGCTGCCTTGGGCTCCATGGTGACCTCCGTCTTGCCGTCCTGCTGGTCTTGGTCTCGTTGCACTGATGTGGAAACCTTTGCTTGATGCCTCGGTACTCCACGACTGCGCTTGCCTCCTTAGAACCAATCGGAAACAAGGATGCTGCGCGCGCTGGCGCCCGCCTGGCGCCCGCCTGATCTTGATCGTCATGGCTCACGTCACGAGAGCCTCGCGAGGTTTGCCCTGCCTTGATATCTCCGCTCCTCGCGAGGCAACCTGGTGAGGCCGCTCCTGAGGAGGTCTTGCGTCGTCCGCCTCGCGAGGCTTGGCCCCTCGCGAGGGTCTTGAATGCCTTGTTGATGAAGATGGGCCGTACAGGCCTGCTAGCACAGCCACGCCGCGGGCCGCAGGCAGGCAAGTCTGGGGACCCCCGTTCCCAGAACGCCGACATCCGCCCGCGCGGAGGAGGCGCGCATGGTGGCTGTCGCGGCGGAAGCCGGTCGCGCGCGCGTCGAGCCCGCAAACCGGGTGCGGACATGAAATCTACCTTCGAGACCTTGAATGCCACGTGGATCCTGCAATTTGAAGGAGCAATTTGGGTCAGTCGACTCTTGTGAGCCATTTGATGCAACATGGATGGCTAGAAGGGCTTCTTCAACCTCCAAAATAGATGCACAGTTCATCTTCTCAGCCCGCCACATGCCTAACCGCCTGCCGCCGCCGCCGCGCCCTCCCCTGAACCGCCTGCCACCGCCATGCTCCGCCCACCCCTGCCATCCGTTTAACCCCGGGCACGATCCATTTTTTTCCGGCGAACTGCATTCCACACCCAACACTCAAAAGATAGATCATGGGCACCCTGCCGTCTTCTTCCTTCACTCCGTCGAACTTCTTTCACAAATTGACTGACCCAAATTATACTACTAGTACGAACGTATTAACTACAGTAGGAACACGAAGATACGAGCAGTAGTACCAACTGCAAGAAGAACAGTAGTAAGACATAGTACTAGTACTACTGTACGTACTAAAGAGTTCAAATAACTAGAAAGAACATAAACATAGTTCTGCTGGGGCCTCAGCACAACACACCCTTGAAAATAAACTACGCAACTAGTCTGCTTGACACTGCAGTAGAACCAACATGAGCGACGGCACTGCCACCTACTCGGAGTCCGAGTCCACGTCCTCGACTTTGTCCTCGTCCCTCTTCCTCTTCCTCTTCGCCGACGCTTCTTTGCTTGAACCGGACACTGGGCTCTGCTTCTTCATCCAACCCTTGTAGATATTTAAACAAAGGTAGGCATCCATTGCTACGTACAGGATGTGATCTTCATCTAATGTCTTTCGACTCCCATGCATGATGAAACTCGTGGTGAGGTTTCTTCAGTTTAGCGTACGAATGATCAATCATGGCTGCTGCTAGGGTCAGCATTGAAGGCTGAGAGGAGGACACCAGGCTTGCCTTCTGGAGATCGAAGGGCTGGCCTACAACGAGGCCTATCCGACCCAGGATTTCCTTGTCATTCCTAAAGTCTACAGTAACAAATTTGACTTGGCCGCCCTTGAGGAACTTCTTAAATTCCTCGCACTCAACGTCGGCATGGCATATGTGGTAGACCAAGCATAAGTCATGCACGCAAACCTGGATCATGGCGGGCTTCTTCTTCTCTGCCTCCTTTAGTTTCTTCTCGCTTCCCAGGACTGTGGTGTACTCAACATCTAGCCCAGCGACCCACTCATCATTTGAGTTTTCGAACATGCGTTTGAAGCGAGCAAGGCATTCTTTCACCGTTGCGTAAGAACGGGTGTAGATGACGTCGAACTCATCGCCGGTGATGGTTCTAACCTTGTACTCACCGCCGATCATGGAGATTTGGGACGCCATGGATTTGGGAGGAGGGTTAGGATTAGTGGAACTGCCGTAATGTGAAAGGACGGGACGACTGGGAGCGAACTGTTGTAAGGTACTGTACTAGTAGAAGACGGGGACGAGTAGGGCGTGCGAACGGCGTGGGGTTGCTGGCTTGCCCGGTGGATAAACGGCTGCAAGCCCCCAAAGAGTTCTTGAGAACTATGTGGGACCCACTAGATGTCATGTCTACTAGACCCATATTGTAGGCCTGACAGTATAGCTTCTGCCTATTCGCACGCCATGCCGACTTGTGTGTAACTTCAATTAATTCCGTCAATCGTCGCGCCTCCCACGACCTTCGGCCTGTTCGCACGCCATGCCGGCTTGTTTGCTATTCCCGTGTGCATGATACCAGCTAAGATACCACCATTATGGCCAGCCTTAACCATCGCATGCAATAATTTAGTGCACCTTGAAATATGAACATGTGTGGGGCGTGTATGTTTTTAATGACTTGAGACTATACCTAGCCCGGCATGCAAGATGAGACTTTATGCACCGTTCCCCATACCTGCAGGAAGCCCGTTCATCTCCAAATCTTTTCCTCTCCATGTGTGGAAACAATATGCCTGCCAGACTCTCCTTCTCCCTCCGGCGGTCCCACCACTCCTCCCCGTGTGGAAAAAATCTGCATGCATGACTCTCCTCCCCCCGCGTTTGTCCAATCCGTTGTGACCAGCAATATTTCCACCCCTTCCCTCCCCCGTAATTTACTCCAACAAATATGCCCATGTAGTTGTTACTCCCTCCTTTCCGGTTTATAGGGCTTATCTCAAAAGTTTAGTTTTTCCATTTTATAAGGCTCAATTTGGTTGTTCCCCATCACATGTTCAGATTCGAAGGTGCATTAAATCTTTGCATGCAAGTATAAAGAGAAAATTGACCAATGCATGTATTTTATGCATGCATGCATTGCAATTAATGCATTCGTAAACATAATTTTTTGAGGAAAACAAGAGCATTAATTGGGTACTTTTGCAAACTACAAAAAGTATTCCACCACTCACCATCTACATTGGTTGGTGAGATTTTTGAATTGAGCCCTATAAGCCAGAAAGGAGGGAGTACTACGTTAATCACGCAACATATCTTCCGGGACGCTGCTTCAGTTACTTAACTTCAGGTGCATTGGGTCACTGACATATGGGCCCAACAGGGGTCTGGCCCACATGTCAGTGACGCAACTGGACCTGCAGTTAAGTCAGTTCAGCTCAGTCCATATCTTACGTAGGTGTGCCATTGCTCGCTATAAATACTGCGCCTCCCACGACATATGGAAGAACGCTCACGTTCATCGCTATCTCCTCCCCCTCCCTCTCATGTCGACCACCATGGCATCGCCCCTCCCAAGCCCTAGGCGCCCCTCGCTGCACCGCGCGGACGGTCACGCGTTGCCGTTCCGTTCCTCGCCGCCACTAGTCGAGGAGGACGCGTCGGTGTTCCACTCCTCGCCGCGACGCGTCAAGGTGGACGCGTTGGCGTTCCGCTCCTCGCCGCCACTAGTCGAGGAGGACGTGTCGGCGTTCCGCTCCTCGCCGCGACGCGTCGAGGTGGACGCGTCGGCGTTCCCAATCTCGCCAGCACACGCGTCGGAGGACGCGTCGGCTCCCCGTTACGAGGAGAACGCCGCGCCGCCCGCCGAGCCCCCCAGCCTTGAGGAGCTTTGGAAAGAAATGGATGTCGCCTTGTGGGAGGCTTTGCCTCCAGCAGAGCGCGCCAAAATAGAGGCGGAGAAGAAGGCCGAGGAAGAGAAGCGCACCGCGAGACAAGCTGCCTGGCAGGCCTATGTCGCGTCCGAGAGAGTCAGGCAATTGGCTCTTTGGCAGAAGGCTCGTGCGAGGGCCGTGAGGGTGGCGGAGGACGCCCGTGCCAAAGCCCTGAGTGCAGTCGGGCCCAAGAGCCTCATCTACGCTTGGCGGTACGTGGACCGGGTGCACGCTTCCAGCGAGGAGTACCTGTTGGCGCTGGATCACCACACCGGTGAGATCGCGCTCGCCCACCGGCAAGCCGCCAATCAGCACCTCGCGAGTTGCGAGGCTGAGGAAGAGGCGTTGTGTCGGCGTGCTGGGAAACGGCCGCGCACCAGGGCACTCGTGGCGTGCCGCAAGCGCTCCTGCGAGCGCCGTGGCTTTTAGTAGGAGTATAATTTTTGTTTCGTAAGGCGATCTCATTAGTTTTGGGACGCAAATGATAAATCCCGAACGTTCAGGAATTATTAGCGTCCTTAATTAAGTATGTAAAAGGGAAAGTTTGGAAACCTTGTGTATTCGTACGCATTTTGTAAGTACGTGCATATAGCACAAACTTTACTATATACTATCGCACTACACGTCTCTCTCTATATATGCTTGCAGACTGTGCTACTCCCTCCATCCAGGTCAATAAGTCATCTTTGGTTGTGCACCGTGACCAAGAAAGAGGGAAGACTTATAGACCTAGACGGAGGGAGTACTACTATTACTTATGTATGTGCAAATGCACGTTTTAACACTACGATGCAGTTTTTGTAAAAGTAGAAAAACAACACTAGTCAAGCTTGTGAAACGATTCAATGCAAAACAAATGCAAAAATGCTCGTTTGATTGTTTACTTTTAGCTTCCTTCTCTGTGGTTATTTCTCTGTCGTACTTTGTACGGAGTATCTCACTGGTCGGAAATGCATGCAAATTCCCAAACCGCTTCCTACACCCTGTATCGAATTTTTTGTCTAACAAGTTGTGCCGTGCAATTGGAATTCCAACTTGAGTACTACTACTAGTAGGAGTACCAGGGGCCAGATCTTTTAGGCTTCTAGATTATTAATCCCATAACTACTACCTCCGTCCTGGTTTATTGGTCCCCATTGTAATCTGTGTCAACTTTTGATCATAAATTTAACTAATGAAATGTTAGTGCATGTCACATGCACTAACATTTTATCAGTTAAATCTTTGGTCAAAATTTAGCACAAATTACAATGGTGAGGAATAAACCAGGACGGAGGTACTACTAGTAGTAGTTTAGAAGCCCAAATAAATGAGTGAGGCGCCTTAATGTTACTCTCCACTGTGACTAGTCTTATGGGAAAAGCTGGGGAAGCCACCAAAAGAACTGGCCCTAGGAGTAGTAGCTAGGGATACTAGGAGTAGTAGCTAGGGATCGAGTGTGAGAGATGAACCGAAGAAAGTAAATGCAGAGAGATGAAATGCAAAAAAGATGGAGGGATGTGATGGTTGCTTGTCCGTTTATTTTACCAGGCCACTTATTACTGGGAGTGGTTGGGTTTTGTGATATGACGGCTTTACTGCCGCGCCACGAGCGGGGTGAGACTCCCGTGCAGCGCCGCCCTCTATACTAGTACTACTACATCGGTCGTGGTTTATCCCCCACTGAATTTGACTGAAGATTTAACTGACAAAATGTTAGTGCATGTCAACAAAAACAATATCGTTGGATTTGTATTTGAACATAGTTTTCAATGATATAATTTTAGGTGACATGCATCATCATTTATCGTACTATATATAATGTTAGTTCATTTTTTGGTCGTACTAATCTATAGTAAGGTGCCCGTGCGTTGCACGGAAGAGTGAAATGCATTGATCGGGGAGTTGTTTATTTTGACAAAGGATGTGGGGGGTCATCTCATGTGTAACGGGTATCGATAGGTTTGTTCGGATAGTATTTCATCTCTAGAGCTCACAAACATCCGGGTGAAATAGGTAAAAAAGTATCTTTTGCAAACAAAAGTGTTCAACTGTTCAACCTGCATCCAAAACTTGTGAAGAAATAACTCTTATTGTGCTTTGCAGGAAATGATCTTCAAGAATTAGTTTTTCAGTATCCATTGTTATACATGTTGGCTACAGATGACATGGCACTTTCTTATAGTCAATAGTTGGCTATACTATTTAAGTATTAACCATGCCCTTATACACCTAGACGGAGGGATTAAATCAGGATGACTTGGAAGGGGGCAGAGGATATGTAAGAAATGGTTCATCATAAGTCTTTCACCAGTACTATAGTAAAAATTCATACATGGAAGATTCTAGACTAAACCATAAATGGATACACTTTTATTCATGCGCGATACTCCAATAGAGCAAGATCATGCATGGAAGTCTCCACATGCTTAGACAGCGGATTACATTGAGCGAAGACTAATGATCAACATTTAACTTGATAATGCCGATGTCCAGGTGAACCTCCTTGGAGTCCCCGTGCACATTGTTGGGGGTCAAATAATACCGTGCGTCTTCCATGTCCACATCGGCGGGAAGGTCCCAGCTCGGCAGAGTCCAAGTCAGCTTGACGTAGCCAGTGTCACCACCCACGTACCTCCGAGGGGTAGTAATAGTGAGCACGCACCCGTACATCAGCCTCGTGTCAATGTCAGCGTCAGCGGTGTCGCCCCTGACGCACACTACAGAGATGTGGCGGTGGCCTGCGCGGGCCTCGCCGGTGCCCACAATCAAGAGGAAGACGCTGCCGTCCTCCTCCGAGACTAGCAGGCGGCGCTGATCCTCCAGCGACTCCGGCGTGGTGAACGGGTAGCACGTCTCATACTTGATGTTCTTCGCCAAGGGCCAGTAGTGATCGCCGCACGCCTGCGTCAGGTGATGCACGATGTCCGCCGGCGAGCCCCAAAACAGCACCGGGCACTCATAGCGGGGGGGGGGGGGGGGGGGGGGGGGGGGGGGGGGGGGGGGGGGGGGGGGGGGGGGGGGGGGGGGGGGGGGGGGGGGGGGGGGGGGGGGGGGGGGGGGGGGGGGGGGGGGGGGGGGGGGGGGGGGGGGGGGGGGGGGGGGGGGGGGGGGGGGGGGGGGGGGGGGGGGGGGGGGGGGGGGGGGGGGGGGGGGGGGGGGGGGGGGGGGGGGGGGGGGGGGGGGGGGGGGGGGGGGGGGGGGGGGGGGGGGGGGGGGGGGGGGGGGGGGGGGGGGGGGGGGGGGGGGGGGGGGGGGGGGGGGGGGGGGGGGGGGGGGGGGGGGGGGGGGGGGGGGGGGGGGGGGGGGGGGGGGGGGGGGGGGGGGGGGGGGGGGGGGGGGGGGGGGGGGGGGGGGGGGGGGGGGGGGGGGGGGGGGGGGGGGGGGGGGGGGGGGGGGGGGGGGGGGGGGGGGGGGGGGGGGGGGGGGGGGGGGGGGGGGGGGGGGGGGGGGGGGGGGGGGGGGGGGGGGGGGGGGGGGGGGGGGGGGGGGGGGGGGGGGGGGGGGGGGGGGGGGGGGGGGGGGGGGGGGGGGGGGGGGGGGGGGGGGGGGGGGGGGGGGGGGGGGGGGGGGGGGGGGGGGGGGGGGGGGGGGGGGGGGGGGGGGGGGGGGGGGGGGGGGGGGGGGGGGGGGGGGGGGGGGGGGGGGGGGGGGGGGGGGGGGGGGGGGGGGGGGGGGGGGGGGGGGGGGGGGGGGGGGGGGGGGGGGGGGGGGGGGGGGGGGGGGGGGGGGGGGGGGGGGGGGGGGGGGGGGGGGGGGGGGGGGGGGGGGGGGGGGGGGGGGGGGGGGGGGGGGGGGGGGGGGGGGGGGGGGGGGGGGGGGGGGGGGGGGGGGGGGGGGGGGGGGGGGGGGGGGGGGGGGGGGGGGGGGGGGGGGGGGGGGGGGGGGGGGGGGGGGGGGGGGGGGGGGGGGGGGGGGGGGGGGGGGGGGGGGGGGGGGGGGGGGGGGGGGGGGGGGGGGGGGGGGGGGGGGGGGGGGGGGGGGGGGGGGGGGGGGGGGGGGGGGGGGGGGGGGGGGGGGGGGGGGGGGGGGGGGGGGGGGGGGGGGGCGCTGCTGGTATGTGTCTCGTAAGTCAAGCGGCGTGCTGTAGTCATCATCACCTGTCCACTTCCCGCAGCACATATTCGCTTCTCCATCTTTGTCCGCTCTTCCTTCCCCGCTAAGGCGCCTCCCCCCTCGTCCAATCTTCCATCCCCGCTAAGGTGCCTCCCCCTCGTCCGAAACCCAAGCACTAACAATGGCAGAATCGAGCAGCGTCCACCAAAAGAGTGGCTGGAATTCGCTCCCCACAGAGGTAATCAAGCTCATTGTTTCGTGTGTGGACAATCTCAGTACCATGCCGCTCGCCGCGTGCTCGTCGGGGCTGTACCGTTTACTCAAAGCCCTCAGGCCGGAGCTTTTTAAGCCAGCTCCTTGCTTGCTGATGCCACCTGATCTTCAGAAACGGCATGTCACGCAGCATAACGATCGTAGGGTGGCGAGCATCAACCCCCTTGACTGCGATCCGATCCCCGTCACCCTCAACTACATTAACGGTATGTACTGGGTCGGCATGAACACGTCTTGGATGGTGCTCGTCAACGGTCGCGGCAGCTGGATGCTCGTGGAGGTCTACACCCGGTGATTGATCCCCCTTCCTTCGATTAACACTGCACTGCTTTGGCATCGAGGCCCAGAATATTCGAAATCTTACAATAGCCAACATGATACCAAGTTTGATTTGCTCAAGGTTGTAATCTGCCAAGTGCCCACAAGATCTGTGAATTATAAAGACTTCAGGCTAATTGCGTTCTTCAACTGCGGTCTCGTCTATCTGACAGGTCACTGCGGTAAGTGGATAAATCTGCACGTCCATCGCAGGATCATACATCCTCCATGGTTCTCTGATGCCATTGAACACAAGGGCTTCATTTACGCTATCGACTCCTTCTATGGCTGGACGTATTGCTGGCCTACTCCAGTCATCGCTACAAACGGCTGTTACAGCAGTATGTTACTTTCCTATGATATCATGATTGCTTGCTTATATTACTGTCAACATTTACTGAAAAAATATTCATGCTCATAACATGCTGTTCTTAAGATTGACTACATCAAGAGCCCTTTTTTATTTGACTCCAACTTTTTTTTTAGGGTTATTTGACTCCAACTTGATATGATGTTGTAGGCCACCTGGTGTCCCTACCCTTCCTAATCCCAGAACCTTTCAAAGAAAAGCAGCATGGCAGTTGCAGGTGGTTCCTGGCTCGATCAGACGACGGCGAACGATTGATGATCGTTCGCACGTACCGGACGTGTTGTTTCGCGGAATACAATCACAGTCACTGCAAGGTCTTTGAGCAGGATCCCAGCTTCTCTGGGCCTTCAGGAATTTTTGACTGGAGGTTGGTAAGTAGCCTTGGTACACGCTCTCTGTTTGTCGGACTGAATTATCCGATTAACCAGGAGATAACCGACGGCAAGGATCATGATGGCAGCGCGGTTTCGTTCATCAGGCAAAATTGTGTGTACACAACGTACCATGCGTCTCTGCATGCACCATACCCTGATATGTGCCGCCATGCTCTGCAGCCCAAAGTAGGAGAGAGGGTCGCAAGTATCAAACTTCGACCTGCTGGCTGGAGTTTCCCCCGTCAGACACCCATCTGGTTCAAGCCGTCAGCCAATCTCCACAGCTTAATAAATAGTAACGTCTAACTGAACCAGTTAGTTAGATGCGTACACTTGTGTAGTAGGATCTTTATTTAGTTTGATGCATACACTTGTTCTTTTTTGGTAGCCCTTTTGTAATGATGGCTGATGTTTGGTTTGGAAGAGAGAGCTGCGTCTGGGGGGGGGGGGGGGGGGGGGGGGGGGGGGGGGGGGGGGTCAACGACCGACATGCATCTGAAGTGGACTGTACGTGGAGAGGCTGACAGCTGGGTCCACGGCCGCACGCAAGGAAATGCCTCCTTATTACGCGCAAAATAATAATCCGGCCCAGGTACATGCTCATGGTCCCCTAAACATAAATAAGTAAATAAATAAATAAAACTAAATGCTCATGCACCAGTTCTTTAAATTCACGATTTAACAGGAGGATATTATTTCCTATGATAGTGTCGTTACATTCAGTCGATATTATTCTTCGGCAAAGATAGCGACCAGTCTTCTTTCTCCCAGCATTTTCTTCCTGCAACCAGCGGACCCATGCAAATCATAGTCAACGTCGTAAATAGATCTGGTCCATTTTTATTTTTCAATAAGAATGTCCAACCCAGCCCAGCACATTGGCGACAGCACTTTATCCTCCGCCTTGGTGCGCTCGCCGCGGCACCGCCGTCCGGCCCTGTCAACATAGGTTTTTTTCGAAACGGTCCCTGTCAACATAGTGAATCGGGAGAGGACTGTAGTTGTGAGTATGACAGTACGGACCCACCAGGTCCACTCCCGAACACAAGCAAGCGCCTCTTTTACTACTAAGGATGAACCCCTCATTTTTTTACTCTAATCCACCCTGCTGATATCTGGGACCCACATCATTTTCAACGTATAGTCAATTAATGACAGAATTGCACAACTTTTTTTAGTAGTAATTCGGAGGAGCAGGCTATAAACTGGGTTGTGCGGTCTCTGTGGCCCGTCTAACAACATGACCAGCCTAGTAGTTTTTTCTTTGGGAAAATAGGTAGCCCAGTATTTCTTTTTAAAGAATACCCAAGCTAGGCCTATTTGTTTTCTCCGACTTACTGGGCTGCAAATCTTTCAAGACGAGGAGGGATGCATTCCGGCCTGGCCAAAGAGTATGGTCAGTGTCTGTTAAAATTAATATCAAAAGGGGTTGAAAATTCCAAAAAAATTATAGCAAATGGGATATTAGTTTCTTTTTTTGTTTTTGTTCTTCACTGATATCTTATACGTATTTCATTGGATTTAACATGAAATAGTACTCCTGTGGCCGGCTGCGATGCCGTGGAGGCCTCACTGCCCCCTACTACTCCCACCGCTGGCCAGGCCATCCCTGTACTCACCCACACTCCCTGTTATTCTGCGGCGACGGCAGCCTCACACCGCAGCCGAACCAGTGAACCCTCGTACTCCTCTCCGCGTGGGCATCCACTGCCGCGTCTTCCCCGGCTCTGCGTCGTCCCCTTCCTAGGCCTCGCCGTCGTCCACCGCCTTGGTGCTCTCAGCGCGGCGTGGTCAATGTGGTTAACGACCGACTTCCATCGGAAGAGTACTGTACGTGGAGAGGCTGACAGCTGGGTCCACGGCCACAGCCCAGTTTTTTTTGTGATTTGCCAAGTAAGTTGCTTTGTCAGGCCTATTGGGCTGCAAATGTTTCAAGACGAGGAGAGCTTTCATTCAGCTGGCCGAGAAAATGGCCTATCAGTAATGAGAAATGGGCTGTACATTTTTAAAACACATCAAACCGGCAATTAGTTTCAAATTTCTTTTTTTCATTTTGAGATTTTAAATTGCATTGATTTTTATGCGTGGACAATTTGTTGGATTTTATATTGATATATATTTATTTTTAAAATCAGTTTGAACGTGACTCAAAATTTCGGGATTAAAAACAGTTCGGACCGCACCGAAATATGCAAAATTTCGTATAATTTTTTAACCGTGGCCACAATATGGGCTGTAATGCTAACAAAAAGAATATGGGCTCCAAAAAAACCTTAAGAATTAGCAAATGGGCTGTAAATTATTCGAAATAATGGCAGATGGGCTGTATGATGTTTTCCACAGATTTGAGGCTTTCCTAAAAAAAAAGGTTGACGCACAATCAGTGACTGTTGGATGTCCATCCAACGGCCGTCGTGCTTCTTCAATCTCTGCTCTTCCTGCTCCAGCCGCTCAAACAAGCGCCGGCGGGACTGCCTGCTCTCTCCTCCCCGCGGCCGGCTGTGCTGCCGCGTAGGCCTTACCGCCCCACCGTACTCCCATCGCTGGCCTAGCCATCCCTCTACTCACCCACACCTGCTGTTATTCTCCGGCGACGGCAGACGAACCAGTAAACCCTCGTACAGTCATACTCCCCTCCGCGTGGGAAACAACTGCCGAGTCTTCCCTGGCTCTGTGTCATTCCCTTCCTAGGCCTCGCCGTCATCCACCGCCCTGGTGCTCTCGGCGCGGCCTGGTCAACATGGTCAACGACCGACATGCATCTGAAGTGGACTGTACGTGGAGAGGCTGACAGCTGGGTCCACGGCCGCACGCAAGGAAATGCCTCCTTATTACGCGCAAAATAATGATTCCTCCACCTGACATCTGGGACCCAAAGAAAGGGCCTTTGTATTTCACGAAAAAAATGTTACCGCCACTGACAGCTCGGTCCCACCAGCTATATCTTCGCACGCAAGGAAGTGCCTCCTTATTACGCACAAAAAAATGAATACTCCCCCTGCTAGCTGGGACCCAGTATAGTGGGAGGCTGACTTGTGGGCCTACTAAGTTGACGGGGACGGAGGGCTTTGTAAACTTAGTCAATATGCACGATTATAGCTCCAGTGACCGTACGATGTCCATCCAACGGCCGTAGTGCTTCTTCAACCTCTGGGCTTCTTGGTCCAGCCGCCCAAACCAGCGCCGGTCGTGCCTCGTGCTCCTACCTCCTGTGGCCGGCTGCGATGCCGTGGAGGCCTCACTGCCCCCTACTACTCCCACCGCTGGCCAGGCCATCCCTGTACTCACCCACACTCCCTGTTATTCTGCGGCGACGGCAGCCTCACACCGCAGCCGAACCAGTGAACCCTCGTACTCCTCTCTGCGTGGGCATCCACTGCCGTGTCTTCCCTGGCTCCGTGTCGTCCCCTTCCTAGGCCTCGCCGTCGTCCACCGCCTTGGTGCTCTCGGCGCGGCGTGGTCAATGTGGTCAACGACCGACTTCCATCGGAAGAGTACTGTACGTGGAGAGGCTGACAGCTGGGTCCACGGCCACAGCAAGGAAGTGCCTCCTTATTACGCGCAAAATAATCATTCCTCCACCTGACAGCGGGGACCCACAGGAAGGGCCACCGTATTTCACGAAAAAAACGTTTCCCCCTGACTGCTGGGACCCACCAGCTACATCTTCGCACGCAAGGAAGTGCATCCGGGCAAAAAAAAAACGATTCGCCCCCCTGACTGCTGGGACCCACCAGCTACTTCTTCGCAGGCAAGGAAGTGCCTGACAGTCGGGACCCACCTGGTCGAAGTGTACGTAGCGTTGTCATTCTGGTCGCGAACATGTACGTACATACTGGTCGATGTAGAGGCGCGCACGTGTCGTAGTAGAGGCGCGCACGTAGCATGTACATGTACGTACAGCGGCCAGTGTGCAAGAAAGAAAATACGGCCACGTACGTACATACGGGCAGGGTCTCAAACGCCTACTCGCACATACGTACGGCCAGGGCTCGTGTACATGGCTGGGTCAGAACGGAGAAACAGCGTCATCGTCGTGTTCATGGGGAGCCAACTGGCTGGGTCGGAACGGAATGCGTCGTCGTGTTCATCGGGAGGGCTTGGACGGAACAGCTGATGGAAACGAGGCCTGGCGTACCGCAGAATGGAGGAAACGGCCTTGTGTTCGACCGGCCACGTTCGAAACGGGATCCTGTTCATCGGGAGGGGTCTGGCGTACCGCAAAACGGAGGAAACGGACGTCCTACGGTTGAAACGGGGGTCCTGTTGATCAGGAGGGGTGTGGCATACCGCAAAACAGAGGAAACGGACTTGTGTTGGAGCGCTACGGTCGAAACGGGGGTCTTGTTCATCGGGAGGGGTGTGGCGTACCGCAAAATGGGACTCCACGGGATACTATTCATCTCCACCGCCGACCCCCTCCAGCCTCCACGGGCTACTGTTCATCCACCGTCCACCTCCTCCAGCCTCCACCTGCGACTGTTCATCCACGGGCTCCTGTTCATCCAGCCTCCACCGCGCGCTACTCCAGGGGGGGGGGGGGGGGGGGGGGGGGGGGGGGGGGGGGGGGGGGGGGGGGGGGGGGGGGGGGGGGGGGGGGGGGGGGGGGGGGGGGGGGGGGGGGGGGGGGGGGGGGGGGGGGGGGGGGGGGGGGGGGGGGGGGGGGGGGGGGGGGGGGGGGGGGGGGGGGGGGGGGGGGGGGGGGGGGGGGGGGGGGGGGGGGGGGGGGGGGGGGGGGGGGGGGGGGGGGGGGGGGGGGGGGGGGGGGGGGGGGGGGGGGGGGGGGGGGGGGGGGGGGGGGGGGGGGGGGGGGGGGGGGGGGGGGGGGGGGGGGGGGGGGGGGGCAGTAGCGAAGGAATCGCTTGATCGGGTTCAGTTAACAGCCATCGATCGATCACTCGGGTTCAGTAACGCGTAGCCTGCAGTGCAATCGCTCGGGTTCAGTTAGAGCCCAACGCCTCGCACCCACGCGCGTGCATGTACCAGAGAAACGTGCATCGCTCGGCCCCGACCACCCACCGTAACTGGGAACACCCCGATATTTTCCTCGCCCTCGCTTCTACCACGGTTTTTTCCGTCATGGACGGCCCAAAGAATGTCATGCAGCTGCGTCTCCGGCCCGCCCAGGACGAAAAGCCCATTTTCTGTCATGATTTTTTGTCATAGAAGTAGGACCCCACCACATCTATGATGATATCGTGTTTTGTCACAATTATTGTCATAGAAGTGTCATAAGTATGACATAATTTTTTTTCGTTCGGCCCAAAATGTCACGGATGTGTCTTTTTTTTTGTAGTGTTATGAAGTTGCTTCTTTGATTGAAAAGTATGATACTACTCTCTACGAATCTGAAAATTTTGACATACTTAAATTTTGCTATGAAAACTATGCTCATAATGTCTATGTCAAAGAATTTATTGAGAAAATGACCGTTGCTTTGGAAGAAAATAATGATATGCATGAATCTATAGATAATGATGATTCCGATGATTTGATTGAAATATCCCTTGATGAACATGATGCTTGCTATTCTTGTGGCCATGATGCCAACATTTATGAAGATGAATTTGCTATAGTTCCTTATGTTAAACACGAGATCGTTGCTATTGCACCCATACTTGGTAGTTCCTTCGATGAAAAGCATGATTGCAATGATGTTATTATAAATTCTCTTAATGCCAATTGTGCTAATAATATGCAAAACCCTAAGCTTGGGGATGCTAGTTTTGCTATGTCTACTACTTGTTGCAATGATCATGATTGGGGTGATTCTTCTTATGATCTTGAAAATTAATTTAAGCCCCATGATGAATATGAGATTGATAATAGTGTTTGCAATAATATTGAATGTGGGTTTGGAAGAGTGTCAACTTTAGATCCACATATTTGGAGTTTGTTCAATCTTATGAAATTTTTGATAAAAGTGGGTTTGGAGAGGTCATGACTTTAGTTAATGTTAATCCCACTATTTTGGAAGAGTGTCAACTTTGCATGCATGTGGATCGTGTTGAAAATATTTTATGTGATAGCTATTTTTTTGAATTTGCTTATGATCCCACATGTAATTATTATGAGAAAGGAAAATATGGTTGTAGAAATTTTCATGATAATAATCTACCTCTCGTTATGTTGAGATTGCTATTGTTTCTTTCCGCTTCCTTGCATATGCTAGTTTTTGCTTGCTATGACAATTTGTTTGCCTATATGATGCCTATGCATAGGAAGTATGTTAGACTTATATGTGTTTTTCTCATGTTTTATGATGCTCTCTTTGTGCTTCAATTCTTGTCTTTCATGTGAGCATCATCGAAATTATCAATGCCTACCTAGGGGCGTTAAACGATAGCGCTTGTTGGGAGGCAACCCAATTTTATTTTTGTTTCTTGCTTTTTGTTTCTGTTTAGTAATAAATATTTGATCTAGCCTCTGGTTAGATGTGGTTTTATGTTTTAATTTGTGTTTGTGCCAAGTAAAACCTATAGGATCTTCTTGGGTGATAATTATTTGATCTTGCTGAAAAAGACAGAAACTTTCTGCTCACGAAAACAATTGTTAAAAATCACCAGAAAGTGATAAAATACTGATTCTAATTGAAGTAGATCAATAAACAAATTATTTAGGTCGTCCCATTTTGGTAGAATTTTTGAGTTACATAAAGTATACGTTTGATACAGATTACTAAAGACTGTTCTGTTTTTGACAGATTCTGTTTTTCGTGTGTTGTTTGCTTATTTTGATGAATCTATGGCTAGTATCGGGGGTATGAACCATAGAGAAGTTGGAATACAGTAGGTTTAACACCAATATAAATAAATAATGAGTTCATTACAGTACCTTAAAGTGGTGATTTGTTTTCTTATACTAACGGAGCTCATGAGATTTTCTGTTGAGTTTTGTGTTGTGAAGTTTTCAAGTTTTTGGGTAAAGATTTGATGGATTATGGAATAAGGAGTGGCAAGAGCCTAATCTTGGGGATTCCCAAGGCACCCCAAGGTAAAATTCAAGGACAACCAAAAGCCTAAGCTTGGGGACGCCCCGAAAGGCATCCCCTCTTTCGTCTTCGTCTATCGGTAACTTTACTTGAGGCTATATTTTTATTCACCACATGATATGTGTTTTGCTTGGAGCGTCTTGTACGATTTGAGTCTTTGATTTTTGGTTTACCACAATCATCCTTGATGTACACACCTTTTGGAGAGACACACATGAATCGTAATTTATTAGAATACTCTTTGTGCTTTACTTATATCTTTTGAGCTAGATAATTTTGCTCTAGTGCTTCGCTTATATGTTTTTAGAGCACGGTGGTGGTTTTATTTTATAGAAATTATTGATCTCTCCTATTTCACTTATATTATTTTGAGAGTCCTATAAAACAGCATGGTAATTTGCTTTGGCTATAAAATTAGTCCTAATATGATGAGCATCCAAGATAGGTATAATAAAAACTATCATATAAAGTGCATTGAATACTATGAGAAGTTTGATACTTGATAATTGTTTGGAGATATGAAGATGGTGATATTAGAGTCATGCTAGTTGAGTAGTTGTGAATT
>JAAAWM010009118.1:0-19607 GCA_036873465.1 Thinopyrum obtusiflorum
CATGATCATGTATATAGGCATCACATCCATAACAAGTAGACCGACTCCTGCCTACATCTACTACTATTACTCCACACATCAACTGAGGGAGTCCCGGATTAGGGGGTGTCCGGATAGCCGAACTATCATCTTCGGCCGGACTCCTGGACTATGAAGATACTGGGGGTACTTTTGTAACTTACCCCACATTTCAGACAAGCGCGTCCCTAGGCCATTGTTGCCCCCTCCCATCCCATCCGCCGACCCATTCGTACACTGAGGCCGTGAAAACCCGCGAAGCCCCACACCCTCCTCCGTCCGCCACCCATCCAGAGCCTCTTTCCCGATGACGTCGTCCATGACAACACCTCGATGTCCCTCATCCACTGCACCAGATGAGGATCCATTGTCGATCTTGTCGTCCCGCCGGTTCAGCCACCCCGTCCTCCACCTCCAAGGAGCTGCGCCGATGTTCCCCTCGTCTTTCGTGCCACCTCCATTTCCACACCGCTGTCTTCACCTGCACTACCGGAAGAGCAGAATGATCGTTGATTCCTTGTATGAAGCTGAGGCATAATCGGCGCCATGCTATGCTTTGAGCTTGCGTTGGTTTTCCTCGAAGAGGAGAGGGTGATGCAGCAAGTGTAGCGTAAGTATTTCCCTTAGTTTTGAGAACGAAGGTATCAATCCAGTAGGGGGCTCCTCAAAAGTCCCACGCACCTACACAAACAAACTGAGAAGTCGCAACCAACGCAATAAAGGGGTTGCCAATCCTTTCACGGCCACTTGCGAAAGTGAGATCTAGTAAAGATAGTAAGATAAGATAAATATATTTTTGGTATTTTATAAGATAGATGCAAAAAGTAAAGATGCAAATAAAAGTAAATTGAAAGCAAATATGATAAGAGATAGACCCGGGGGCCATAGGTTTCACTAGGGGGGGGGGGGGGGGGGGGGGGGGGGGGGGGGGGGGGGGGGGGGGGGGGGGGGGGGGGGGGGGGGGGGGGGGGGGGGGGGGGGGGGGGGGGGGGGGGGGGGGGGGGGGGGGGGGGGGGGGGGGGGGGGGGGGGGGGGGGGGGGGGGGGGGGGGGGGGGGGGGGGGGGGGGGGGGGGGGGGGGGGGGGGGGGGGGGGGGGGGGGGGGGGGGGGGGGGGGGGGGGGGGGGGGGGGGGGGGGGGGGGGGGGGGGGGGGGGGGGGGGGGGGGGGGGGGGGGGGGGGGGGGGGGGGGGGGGGGGGGGGGGGGGGGGGGGGGGGGGGGGGGGGGGGGGGGGGGGGGGGGGGGGGGGGGGGGGGGGGGGGGGGGGGGGGGGGGGGGGGGGGGGGGGGGGGGGGGGGGGGGGGGGGGGGGGGGGGGGGGGGGGGGGGGGGGGGGGGGGGGGGGGGGGGGGGGGGGGGGGGGGGGGGGGGGGGGGGGGGGGGGGGGGGGGGGGGGGGGGGGGGGGGGGGGGGGGGGGGGGGGGGGGGGGGGGGGGGGGGGGGGGGGGGGGGGGGGGGGGGGGGGGGGGGGGGGGGGGGGGGGGGGGGGGGGGGGGGGGGGGGGGGGGGGGGGGGGGGGGGGGGGGGGGGGGGGGGGGGGGGGGGGGGGGGGGGGGGGGGGGGGGGGGGGGGGGGGGGGGGGGGGGGGGGGGGGGGGGGGGGGGGGGGGGGGGGGGGGGGGGGGGGGGGGGGGGGGGGGGGGGGGGGGGGGGATAGTAAAGAACAAATAGTCTGAAAAGGCTTGAGGTAAGCCTTAAGAAAAAAAGAAACTAGAAACTAGAAGAAAGAAGAAGAAAAAAGAAAGAAAAAACCAAAAAGCCTACTTGCCTACAAACAGAGAAATTACAAAATGCCTTCAAGCCAAACATAGAATTGCCTCTCATGCTTCTTCTTCATCCTAATCTTTAAAAGCTTTAGTTCCTCCAGATATATGGACTTCCAGCCTTGAAATGAAGGAGCAATGTTTTTGAAAATCTTATTATTTCCGGTTATCAAGATGGCCCATGCTCCAAGAATGATGATCTCCATGTAAAATGGGTACCTTAGTTTGTCTTTAAGTTCTTGAAATGCTTCTAGCACAGACAAGTTTGGTGTTCTTGTTGGACATATGAAGTCCCAGCATTGTTGAACAAATTGGCAACCCCCATTTTAGAGATGATGCAGTGTTTCTTCTTGTTGACAACCTCCAACTGCACAGTTATAAGCCTCCAACACAAAATTCTTTCTTCTAAGTAAATTTCTTGTGTTGACACGATCATGGAGTAGTTGCCAGAAGAAAACTTTATGCTTTGGCTGACAAGAACTCTGCCAGATCCAGTTGAAATGTGGAGGGGTCTGTTTGTGCCCAATTAAGACTTTATATGCTTTGATTGATGAATAGTGTTCAGTCCCCCAAATGTAACTCCATGTGTCCAATGTGTCTGAGTATTCAGATTGTCTCAAGGAAATGCAAATATCTTCCATTTGCAAGAATTCCTCGTATGCTTCTGTTGTCAAAGGGAGATGGAAGAGATCATGCAAGTATTCAGTCTGCACCACTTGTTGAATATTTAGCTGAGGATTTTTGACAAAAGAGAATAGGTGGGGGAATTGGTGTTTAAGTATTGTTTGGTTCCATAGATCATCCCAAAAGAGTGCACTGACACCATCTCCCACATTACATGTAGCAATAGCTTTGTACTGATCAATGAGAGCTAAGTTGGACTTCCACCAGAATGATCCTACCATGCTGCTCCCTGGTAATTTCCCATCATTATAGTATGTTTCCCAAATCAGGTTAACCCAAGGGATGTCATGTCTGTTGAAGAATTTGTGGAGGTTCTTCATGAGCAGGGTTTTGTTCTGTGTAAAGATACCTAGTACTCCTAATCCTCCCTAGTCTTTGGGTCTACACACAGTGTGCCATGCCACGAATGCAGGTCTTCTGTCCTCCATATCACGGCCTCTCCATAGACAGTGCCTCAAGTACTTGATGATCTGTTTCTTTATTGTAATAGGTATGTCCAGACAACACATGGAGAAAACTGACAATGATGTCATCACTGACTTGACCAGTAGTAATTTTCCAGCTTGGGTCATGAAGACAGAGATACCAGCCAGTCTTTTGGCAATCCTGTTTACCAGGGGGAGGCATCGCTCCATAGTTGGTTTGTATATTCCCAAGGGAAGACCAAAGGTAAGTAAAAGGGAAATGTCCTCTAGCACACTGCAGTGTGTTTGTAAAAATTTCTACCATGTCTTCAGCAATGTTCATAGGTACCATGATTGACTTCCCATAATTCACCTTGAGCCCAGTTGCTGTAGCAAAAGTATTGAGAAGTGCCTTTAAACAGAACAACTGTCTAGAATCAGCTTGCATAACTACTAGGGTGTCATCTGCATATTGCACAATTGGAAAGTGAGGGCAAGTGTTGACTTGAAGTGGAGCAGTGATCTGGTTTAACCTCATGGATTTGTTAAGAATAGATTGCAACAGATCGGCAGCCAACACAAATATTAAAGGAGAGTAAGGGTCCCCTTGTCTTACTCCTCTTCTTATGTAAATTCTTTTCCCAGGTACACCATTCAGTAATACAGAAGATGATGTAGTTGTGAACAGAGCTTTCATCCATTATATCCATTTCTCTCCAAAACCTTTAGCTCTGAAAATATCAATGATTGCTGCATGCTCAATTGTATCAAAAGCCTTCTCAAAAACCAATTTAATTACTAAGATCTCCTCCCTAGACTTGTGGCACTGGTGAATGTATTCATATGCCCACCCTAGGCAGTCCTGGATCACTCTATCTTTGAGGAAACCATATTGATTAATATGTACCATTTGCAGAATAACTCGTTGTAATCTATTGGCCAGCATTTTTGTTATGATTTTCAGTACTCCATTTAGCAAAGAAATTGGCCTAAAGTCATTTGGGGAGAGTGGCACTTCTTTTTTTGGCACTAGAGTGATGAAAGAGGAGTTGATGCTCTCTAGATTTACATTCCTAGCATGGAATGCCATAATAAGCTCAAAGACATCAGTCTTGATAATATCCCAGCAACTTTTGATAAACTCATTATTAAATCCATCTGGCCCTAGTGATTTATCTGCAGGCAGATTTTTTACCACATCTTCAATTTCTTCTTGAGAAAAAGGTTTTTCTAGATCAATAAAGATTTGTGGATCCACTATGTTTTCATACAAATCTTTTAGGTCAAAGTGCATGGAGTGTCCATTGGATTGCCCCAATCTATTTTTAAAAGCCTCCCATAGGATTGCAGCCTTTCCATCATGATCTGTTACTTCAACTTGATCTTTGTTCAACAACATAGCAATGTTATTGTGTCTGTGATTAATAGAGGCTTTTGTATGGGAGAATTTTGTGTTCTCATCCCCAAACTTTACTCCTTTGATTTTACCTCTTTGTTTCCAGTAAATCTTCTGGTTATTGAGCACAATTAACGATAAATCCTTTAGCATGTTCCTGCAATTATTCTCAAACACTGTAAGATCCCTATATTCCTCAATCATGTCCCATAGAAAGATTCATTCATTTAGATCTGCAATTTGCTTCTTATGACAGACAAGGTTTTTAGCCCACAGCTTAAGAGCTCTTTTGACATTTTTGAATTTTGCATTGACCTTCTTTGGACAATCAGTATGACCTACTGGAATATTCCAAGCAGCCTCAACCACCTGTTTAAAGGAGCTGTGATTAAGCCAATAATTTTCAAATCTGAACACTTCAGATTTTGGGATATTTGTGCCAATTTTTATCATGCAAGGAAGATGATTAGAAATTGGCTTAGCCATGGGAAGAGCCAAAGTATCTGGGTAGTTGGTCATCCAAGCAGCAGAGGTGAAAAACCAATCTAACTTCTCTAGTAGGGGGCTGTCTTGCATATTACTCCAGCTAAGATGCCTGCCTTTTAGAGGGAGTTCAATCAAACCAAGTTCACTTATAGCCTCATTAAACATAAAGATGGGCCACTTCTCCATCTTCTCGTCCCCTCCCGAAGCTTCCAGGGTCTCTTATGTCCAGAGAAAAATCACCAAAAAGTTTCGTGGAATTTGGACTTCGTTTGGTACTAATATTCCGCGAAACCAAAAACAAGCAAAAAATAGCAACTGACACTAGGCACTAAGTTAATAGGTTAGTCCCAAAAAATAATATATAATTGCTTGAAAGTGTATATAAAACATCCACATTGATAATATAATAACATGGAACAATCAAAAATTACGTTGGAGACGTATCAAGCATCCCCAAGCTTAAGGGGGGGGGGGGGGGGGGGGGGGGGGGGGGGGGGGGGGGGGGGGGGGGGGGGGGGGGGGGGGGGGGGGGGGGGGGGGGGGGGGGGGGGGGGGGGGGGGGGGGGGGGGGGGGGGGGGGGGGGGGGGGGGGGGGGGGGGGGGGGGGGGGGGGGGGGGGGGGGGGGGGGGGGGGGGGGGGGGGGGGGGGGGGGGGGGGGGGGGGGGGGGGGGGGGGGGGGGGGGGGGGGGGGGGGGGGGGGGGGGGGGGGGGGGGGGGGGGGGGGGGGGGGGGGGGGGGGGGGGGGGGGGGGGGGGGGGGGGGGGGGGGGGGGGGGGGGGGGGGGGGGGGGGGGGGGGGGGGGGGGGGGGGGGGGGGGGGGGGGGGGGGGGGGGGGGGGGGGGGGGGGGGGGGGGGGGGGGGGGGGGGGGGGGGGGGGGGGGGGGGGGGGGGGGGGGGGGGGGGGGGGGGGGGGGGGGGGGGGGGGGGGGGGGGGGGGGGGGGGGGGGGGGGGGGGGGGGGGGGGGGGGGGGGGGGGGGGGGGGGGGGGGGGGGGGGGGGGGGGGGGGGGGGGGGGGGGGGGGGGGGGGGGGGGGGGGGGGGGGGGGGGGGGGGGGGGGGGGGGGGGGGGGGGGGGGGGGGGGGGGGGGGGGGGGGGGGGGGGGGGGGGGGGGGGGGGGGGGGGGGGGGGGGGGGGGGGGGGGGGGGGGGGGGGGGGGGGGGGGGGGGGGGGGGGGGGGGGGGGGGGGGGGGGGGGGGGGGGGGGGGGGGGGGGGGGGGGGGGGGGGGGGGGGGGGGGGGGGGGGGGGGGGGGGGGGGGGGGGGGGGGGGGGGGGGGGGGGGGGGGGGGGGGGGGGGGGGGGGGGGGGGGGGGGGGGGGGGGGGGGGGGGGGGGGGGGGGGGGGGGGGGGGGGGGGGGGGGGGGGGGGGGGGGGGGGGGGGGGGGGGGGGGGGGGGGGGGGGGGGGGGGGGGGGGGGGGGGGGGGGGGGGGGGGGGGGGGGGGGGGGGGGGGGGGGGGGGGGGGGGGGGGGGGGGGGGGGGGGGGGGGGGGGGGGGGGGGGGGGGGGGGGGGGGGGGGGGGGGGGGGGGGGGGGGGGGGGGGGGGGGGGGGGGGGGGGGGGGGGGGGGGGGGGGGGGGGGGGGGGGGGGGGGGGGGGGGGGGGGGGGGGGGGGGGGGGGGGGGGGGGGGGGGGGGGGGGGGGGGGGGGGGGGGGGGGGGGGGGGGGGGGGGGGGGGGGGGGGGGGGGGGGGGGGGGGGGGGGGGGGGGGGGGGGGGGGGGGGGGGGGGGGGGGGGGGGGGGGGGGGGGGGGGGGGGGGGGGGGGGGGGGGGGGGGGGGGGGGGGGGGGGGGGGGGGGGGGGGGGGGGGGGGGGGGGGGGGGGGGGGGGGGGGGGGGGGGGGGGGGGGGGGGGGGGGGGGGGGGGGGGGGGGGGGGGGGGGGGGGGGGGGGGGGGGGGGGGGGGGGGGGGGGGGGGGGGGGGGGGGGGGGGGGGGGGGGGGGGGGGGGGGGGGGGGGGGGGGGGGGGGGGGGGGGGGGGGGGGGGGGGGGGGGGGGGGGGGGGGGGGGGGGGGGGGGGGGGGGGGGGGGGGGGGGGGGGGGGGGGGGGGGGGGGGGGGGGGGGGGGGGGGGGGGGGGGGGGGGGGGGGGGGGGGGGGGGGGGGGGGGGGGGGGGGGGGGGGGGGGGGGGGGGGGGGGGGGGGGGGGGGGGGGGGGGGGGGGGGGGGGGGGGGGGGGGGGGGGGGGGGGGGGGGGGGGGGGGGGGGGGGGGGGGGGGGGGGGGGGGGGGGGGGGGGGGGGGGGGGGGGGGGGGGGGGGGGGGGGGGGGGGGGGGGGGGGGGGGGGGGGGGGGGGGGGGGGGGGGGGGGGGGGGGGGGGGGGGGGGGGGGGGGGGGGGGGGGGGGGGGGGGGGGGGGGGGGGGGGGGGGGGGGGGGGGGGGGGGGGGGGGGGGGGGGGGGGGGGGGGGGGGGGGGGGGGGGGGGGGGGGGGGGGGGGGGGGGGGGGGGGGGGGGGGGGGGGGGGGGGGGGGGGGGGGGGGGGGGGGGGGGGGGGGGGGGGGGGGGGGGGGGGGGGGGGGGGGGGGGGGGGGGGGGGGGGGGGGGGGGGGGGGGGGGGGGGGGGGGGGGGGGGGGGGGGGGGGGGGGGGGGGGGGGGGGGGGGGGGGGGGGGGGGGGGGGGGGGGGGGGGGGGGGGGGGGGGGGGGGGGGGGGGGGGGGGGGGGGGGGGGGGGGGGGGGGGGGGGGGGGGGGGGGGGGGGGGGGGGGGGGGGGGGGGGGGGGGGGGGGGGGGGGGGGGGGGGGGGGGGGGGGGGGGGGGGGGGGGGGGGGGGGGGGGGGGGGGGGGGGGGGGGGGGGGGGGGGGGGGGGGGGGGGGGGGGGGGGGGGGGGGGGGGGGGGGGGGGGGGGGGGGGGGGGGGGGGGGGGGGGGGGGGGGGGGGGGGGGGGGGGGGGGGGGGGGGGGGGGGGGGGGGGGGGGGGGGGGGGGGGGGGGGGGGGGGGGGGGGGGGGGGGGGGGGGGGGGGGGGGGGGGGGGGGGGGGGGGGGGGGGGGGGGGGGGGGGGGGGGGGGGGGGGGGGGGGGGGGGGGGGGGGGGGGGGGGGGGGGGGGGGGGGGGGGGGGGGGGGGGGGGGGGGGGGGGGGGGGGGGGGGGGGGGGGGGGGGGGGGGGGGGGGGGGGGGGGGGGGGGGGGGGGGGGGGGGGGGGGGGGGGGGGGGGGGGGGGGGGGGGGGGGGGGGGGGGGGGGGGGGGGGGGGGGGGGGGGGGGGGGGGGGGGGGGGGGGGGGGGGGGGGGGGGGGGGGGGGGGGGGGGGGGGGGGGGGGGGGGGGGGGGGGGGGGGGGGGGGGGGGGGGGGGGGGGGGGGGGGGGGGGGGGGGGGGGGGGGGGGGGGGGGGGGGGGGGGGGGGGGGGGGGGGGGGGGGGGGGGGGGGGGGGGGGGGGGGGGGGGGGGGGGGGGGGGGGGGGGGGGGGGGGGGGGGGGGGGGGGGGGGGGGGGGGGGGGGGGGGGGGGGGGGGGGGGGGGGGGGGGGGGGGGGGGGGGGGGGGGGGGGGGGGGGGGGGGGGGGGGGGGGGGGGGGGGGGGGGGGGGGGGGGGGGGGGGGGGGGGGGGGGGGGGGGGGGGGGGGGGGGGGGGGGGGGGGGGGGGGGGGGGGGGGGGGGGGGGGGGGGGGGGGGGGGGGGGGGGGGGGGGGGGGGGGGGGGGGGGGGGGGGGGGGGGGGGGGGGGGGGGGGGGGGGGGGGGGGGGGGGGGGGGGGGGGGGGGGGGGGGGGGGGGGGGGGGGGGGGGGGGGGGGGGGGGGGGGGGGGGGGGGGGGGGGGGGGGGGGGGGGGGGGGGGGGGGGGGGGGGGGGGGGGGGGGGGGGGGGGGGGGGGGGGGGGGGGGGGGGGGGGGGGGGGGGGGGGGGGGGGGGGGGGGGGGGGGGGGGGGGGGGGGGGGGGGGGGGGGGGGGGGGGGGGGGGGGGGGGGGGGGGGGGGGGGGGGGGGGGGGGGGGGGGGGGGGGGGGGGGGGGGGGGGGGGGGGGGGGGGGGGGGGGGGGGGGGGGGGGGGGGGGGGGGGGGGGGGGGGGGGGGGGGGGGGGGGGGGGGGGGGGGGGGGGGGGGGGGGGGGGGGGGGGGGGGGGGGGGGGGGGGGGGGGGGGGGGGGGGGGGGGGGGGGGGGGGGGGGGGGGGGGGGGGGGGGGGGGGGGGGGGGGGGGGGGGGGGGGGGGGGGGGGGGGGGGGGGGGGGGGGGGGGGGGGGGGGGGGGGGGGGGGGGGGGGGGGGGGGGGGGGGGGGGGGGGGGGGGGGGGGGGGGGGGGGGGGGGGGGGGGGGGGGGGGGGGGGGGGGGGGGGGGGGGGGGGGGGGGGGGGGGGGGGGGGGGGGGGGGGGGGGGGGGGGGGGGGGGGGGGGGGGGGGGGGGGGGGGGGGGGGGGGGGGGGGGGGGGGGGGGGGGGGGGGGGGGGGGGGGGGGGGGGGGGGGGGGGGGGGGGGGGGGGGGGGGGGGGGGGGGGGGGGGGGGGGGGGGGGGGGGGGGGGGGGGGGGGGGGGGGGGGGGGGGGGGGGGGGGGGGGGGGGGGGGGGGGGGGGGGGGGGGGGGGGGGGGGGGGGGGGGGGGGGGGGGGGGGGGGGGGGGGGGGGGGGGGGGGGGGGGGGGGGGGGGGGGGGGGGGGGGGGGGGGGGGGGGGGGGGGGGGGGGGGGGGGGGGGGGGGGGGGGGGGGGGGGGGGGGGGGGGGGGGGGGGGGGGGGGGGGGGGGGGGGGGGGGGGGGGGGGGGGGGGGGGGGGGGGGGGGGGGGGGGGGGGGGGGGGGGGGGGGGGGGGGGGGGGGGGGGGGGGGGGGGGGGGGGGGGGGGGGGGGGGGGGGGGGGGGGGGGGGGGGGGGGGGGGGGGGGGGGGGGGGGGGGGGGGGGGGGGGGGGGGGGGGGGGGGGGGGGGGGGGGGGGGGGGGGGGGGGGGGGGGGGGGGGGGGGGGGGGGGGGGGGGGGGGGGGGGGGGGGGGGGGGGGGGGGGGGGGGGGGGGGGGGGGGGGGGGGGGGGGGGGGGGGGGGGGGGGGGGGGGGGGGGGGGGGGGGGGGGGGGGGGGGGGGGGGGGGGGGGGGGGGGGGGGGGGGGGGGGGGGGGGGGGGGGGGGGGGGGGGGGGGGGGGGGGGGGGGGGGGGGGGGGGGGGGGGGGGGGGGGGGGGGGGGGGGGGGGGGGGGGGGGGGGGGGGGGGGGGGGGGGGGGGGGGGGGGGGGGGGGGGGGGGGGGGGGGGGGGGGGGGGGGGGGGGGGGGGGGGGGGGGGGGGGGGGGGGGGGGGGGGGGGGGGGGGGGGGGGGGGGGGGGGGGGGGGGGGGGGGGGGGGGGGGGGGGGGGGGGGGGGGGGGGGGGGGGGGGGGGGGGGGGGGGGGGGGGGGGGGGGGGGGGGGGGGGGGGGGGGGGGGGGGGGGGGGGGGGGGGGGGGGGGGGGGGGGGGGGGGGGGGGGGGGGGGGGGGGGGGGGGGGGGGGGGGGGGGGGGGGGGGGGGGGGGGGGGGGGGGGGGGGGGGGGGGGGGGGGGGGGGGGGGGGGGGGGGGGGGGGGGGGGGGGGGGGGGGGGGGGGGGGGGGGGGGGGGGGGGGGGGGGGGGGGGGGGGGGGGGGGGGGGGGGGGGGGGGGGGGGGGGGGGGGGGGGGGGGGGGGGGGGGGGGGGGGGGGGGGGGGGGGGGGGGGGGGGGGGGGGGGGGGGGGGGGGGGGGGGGGGGGGGGGGGGGGGGGGGGGGGGGGGGGGGGGGGGGGGGGGGGGGGGGGGGGGGGGGGGGGGGGGGGGGGGGGGGGGGGGGGGGGGGGGGGGGGGGGGGGGGGGGGGGGGGGGGGGGGGGGGGGGGGGGGGGGGGGGGGGGGGGGGGGGGGGGGGGGGGGGGGGGGGGGGGGGGGGGGGGGGGGGGGGGGGGGGGGGGGGGGGGGGGGGGGGGGGGGGGGGGGGGGGGGGGGGGGGGGGGGGGGGGGGGGGGGGGGGGGGGGGGGGGGGGGGGGGGGGGGGGGGGGGGGGGGGGGGGGGGGGGGGGGGGGGGGGGGGGGGGGGGGGGGGGGGGGGGGGGGGGGGGGGGGGGGGGGGGGGGGGGGGGGGGGGGGGGGGGGGGGGGGGGGGGGGGGGGGGGGGGGGGGGGGGGGGGGGGGGGGGGGGGGGGGGGGGGGGGGGGGGGGGGGGGGGGGGGGGGGGGGGGGGAATCTCGGGCAAGTAACATGCCGATGACAAAGGGAATAACGTATGTTGTCATAATGGTTCGACCGAAAAAGATCTTCGTAGAATATGTGGGAGACAATATGAGCATCCAGGTTCCACTATTGGTAATTGACCGGAGAGGCGTCTCGGTCATGTCTACATAGTTCTCGAACCCGTAGGGTCCGCACGCTTAACGTTTGATGACGATATTGTATTATATGAGTTATGTGATTTGGTGACCGAATGTTGTTTGGAGTCCCGGATGATATCACATACATTATGAGGAGTCTCGAAATGGTCGAGAGGTAGAGATTTATATATCGGAGGATATTATTTGGACACCAGAAGTGTTCCTAAGGGTACCAGGTACATATCGAAGTACAAGAAGGGCTACCGGAAACCCTGAGAGAATATATGGGCCATGAGAGGGGAGCCCACCATCCCACAAGGGGTGCCCCCCTTAGGCATGTGGCCGAATTGGAGAAGGAAAAAGGGGGGTTCAGCCCACTTCCTTTCTCTCTACCCCCTTCCCTTTCTTCTCGGGTGAAAAAAAGGAAGGGGGGCACCACTTGGGGAAACCCGAAGTAGGATTCAAATCCTACTTGGGGCACCCCTAGCTGCCTCTCCTCCCCTCCCACCTATATATATCCGGGGAAGGGGGCTCCTAGAAGACTCCAGAGAGGAACGATATCTTCACCGCTCGGTCCGTGTACCACTTCACGATGGATGAGCGCGAGCGTCCATTGGCGAGCGCATCTAGCAGGGCACCAGATGGTCGTCGGTGAAGGAAATATGCCCTAGAGGCAATAATAAGGTTGTTATTTTATATTTACTTATATCATGATAAATGTTTATTTTTCATGCTAGAACTGTATTAACCGGAAACTTGATACATGCGTGGATACATAGACAAAACACCATGTCCCGAGTAAGCCTCTACTAGACTAGCTCGTTAATCAAAGATGGTTAACTTTCCTAACCATGGACATGTGTTGTCATTTGATGAATGGGATCACATCATTAGGAGAATGATGTGATGGACAAGACCCATCCGTTAGCATAGCATATTGATCGTTCGGTTTTATTGCTATTGCTTTCTTCATGTCAAATACATATTCCTTTGACTATGAGATTATGCAACTCCCGGATACCAGAGGAATGCCTTGTGTGCTATCAAAAGTCACAACGTAACTGGGTGATTAGAAATATGCTCTATAGGTATCTCCGAAGGTGTTTGTTGGGTTGGCATAGATCGAAATTAGGATTTGTAACTCCGAGTATGGGAGGGGTATCTCTGGGCCCTCTCGGTAATACACAGTATCAGAGAGGTATCTCTGGGCCCTCTCGGTAATACACATCATAAGAAGACTTGCAAGCAAAGTGACTAATGAGTTAGTTGCAGGATATGTATTACGGAACGAGTAAAGAGACTTGCCGGTAACGAGATTGAACTAGGTATGAAGGGGGGGGGGGGGGGGGGGGGGGGGGGGGGGGGGGGGGGGGGGGGGGGGGGGGGGGGGGGGGGGGGGGGGGGGGGGGGGGGGGGGGGGGGGGGGGGGGGGGGGGGGGGGGGGGGGGGGGGGGGGGGGGGGGGGGGGGGGGGGGGGGGGGGGGGGGGGGGGGGGGGGGGGGGGGGGGGGGGGGGGGGGGGGGGGGGGGGGGGGGGGGGGGGGGGGGGGGGGGGGGGGGGGGGGGGGGGGGGGGGGGGGGGGGGGGGGGGGGGGGGGGGGGGGGGGGGGGGGGGGGGGGGGGGGGGGGGGGGGGGGGGGGGGGGGGGGGGGGGGGGGGGGGGGGGGGGGGGGGGGGGGGGGGGGGGGGGGGGGGGGGGGGGGGGGGGGGGGGGGGGGGGGGGGGGGGGGGGGGGGGGGGGGGGGGGGGGGGGGGGGGGGGGGGGGGGGGGGGGGGGGGGGGGGGGGGGGGGGGGGGGGGGGGGGGGGGGGGGGGGGGGGGGGGGGGGGGGGGGGGGGGGGGGGGGGGGGGGGGGGGGGGGGGGGGGGGGGGGGGGGGGGGGGGGGGGGGGGGGGGGGGGGGGGGGGGGGGGGGGGGGGGGGGGGGGGGGGGGGGGGGGGGGGGGGGGGGGGGGGGGGGGGGGGGGGGGGGGGGGGGGGGGGGGGGGGGGGGGGGGGGGGGGGGGGGGGGGGGGGGGGGGGGGGGGGGGGGGGGGGGGGGGGGGGGGGGGGGGGGGGGGGGGGGGGGGGGGGGGGGGGGGGGGGGGGGGGGGGGGGGGGGGGGGGGGGGGGGGGGGGGGGGGGGGGGGGGGGGGGGGGGGGGGGGGGGGGGGGGGGGGGGGGGGGGGGGGGGGGGGGGGGGGGGGGGGGGGGGGGGGGGGGGGGGGGGGGGGGGGGGGGGGGGGGGGGGGGGGGGGGGGGGGGGGGGGGGGGGGGGGGGGGGGGGGGGGGGGGGGGGGGGGGGGGGGGGGGGGGGGGGGGGGGGGGGGGGGGGGGGGGGGGGGGGGGGGGGGGGGGGGGGGGGGGGGGGGGGGGGGGGGGGGGGGGGGGGGGGGGGGGGGGGGGGGGGGGGGGGGGGGGGGGGGGGGGGGGGGGGGGGGGGGGGGGGGGGGGGGGGGGGGGGGGGGGGGGGGGGGGGGGGGGGGGGGGGGGGGGGGGGGGGGGGGGGGGGGGGGGGGGGGGGGGGGGGGGGGGGGGGGGGGGGGGGGGGGGGGGGGGGGGGGGGGGGGGGGGGGGGGGGGGGGGGGGGGGGGGGGGGGGGGGGGGGGGGGGGGGGGGGGGGGGGGGGGGGGGGGGGGGGGGGGGGGGGGGGGGGGGGGGGGGGGGGGGGGGGGGGGGGGGGGGGGGGGGGGGGGGGGGGGGGGGGGGGGGGGGGGGGGGGGGGGGGGGGGGGGGGGGGGGGGGGGGGGGGGGGGGGGGGGGGGGGGGGGGGGGGGGGGGGGGGGGGGGGGGGGGGGGGGGGGGGGGGGGGGGGGGGGGGGGGGGGGGGGGGGGGGGGGGGGGGGGGGGGGGGGGGGGGGGGGGGGGGGGGGGGGGGGGGGGGGGGGGGGGGGGGGGGGGGGGGGGGGGGGGGGGGGGGGGGGGGGGGGGGGGGGGGGGGGGGGGGGGGGGGGGGGGGGGGGGGGGGGGGGGGGGGGGGGGGGGGGGGGGGGGGGGGGGGGGGGGGGGGGGGGGGGGGGGGGGGGGGGGGGGGGGGGGGGGGGGGGGGGGGGGGGGGGGGGGGGGGGGGGGGGGGGGGGGGGGGGGGGGGGGGGGGGGGGGGGGGGGGGGGGGGGGGGGGGGGGGGGGGGGGGGGGGGGGGGGGGGGGGGGGGGGGGGGGGGGGGGGGGGGGGGGGGGGGGGGGGGGGGGGGGGGGGGGGGGGGGGGGGGGGGGGGGGGGGGGGGGGGGGGGGGGGGGGGGGGGGGGGGGGGGGGGGGGGGGGGGGGGGGGGGGGGGGGGGGGGGGGGGGGGGGGGGGGGGGGGGGGGGGGGGGGGGGGGGGGGGGGGGGGGGGGGGGGGGGGGGGGGGGGGGGGGGGGGGGGGGGGGGGGGGGGGGGGGGGGGGGGGGGGGGGGGGGGGGGGGGGGGGGGGGGGGGGGGGGGGGGGGGGGGGGGGGGGGGGGGGGGGGGGGGGGGGGGGGGGGGGGGGGGGGGGGGGGGGGGGGGGGGGGGGGGGGGGGGGGGGGGGGGGGGGGGGGGGGGGGGGGGGGGGGGGGGGGGGGGGGGGGGGGGGGGGGGGGGGGGGGGGGGGGGGGGGGGGGGGGGGGGGGGGGGGGGGGGGGGGGGGGGGGGGGGGGGGGGGGGGGGGGGGGGGGGGGGGGGGGGGGGGGGGGGGGGGGGGGGGGGGGGGGGGGGGGGGGGGGGGGGGGGGGGGGGGGGGGGGGGGGGGGGGGGGGGGGGGGGGGGGGGGGGGGGGGGGGGGGGGGGGGGGGGGGGGGGGGGGGGGGGGGGGGGGGGGGGGGGGGGGGGGGGGGGGGGGGGGGGGGGGGGGGGGGGGGGGGGGGGGGGGGGGGGGGGGGGGGGGGGGGGGGGGGGGGGGGGGGGGGGGGGGGGGGGGGGGGGGGGGGGGGGGGGGGGGGGGGGGGGGGGGGGGGGGGGGGGGGGGGGGGGGGGGGGGGGGGGGGGGGGGGGGGGGGGGGGGGGGGGGGGGGGGGGGGGGGGGGGGGGGGGGGGGGGGGGGGGGGGGGGGGGGGGGGGGGGGGGGGGGGGGGGGGGGGGGGGGGGGGGGGGGGGGGGGGGGGGGGGGGGGGGGGGGGGGGGGGGGGGGGGGGGGGGGGGGGGGGGGGGGGGGGGGGGGGGGGGGGGGGGGGGGGGGGGGGGGGGGGGGGGGGGGGGGGGGGGGGGGGGGGGGGGGGGGGGGGGGGGGGGGGGGGGGGGGGGGGGGGGGGGGGGGGGGGGGGGGGGGGGGGGGGGGGGGGGGGGGGGGGGGGGGGGGGGGGGGGGGGGGGGGGGGGGGGGGGGGGGGGGGGGGGGGGGGGGGGGGGGGGGGGGGGGGGGGGGGGGGGGGGGGGGGGGGGGGGGGGGGGGGGGGGGGGGGGGGGGGGGGGGGGGGGGGGGGGGGGGGGGGGGGGGGGGGGGGGGGGGGGGGGGGGGGGGGGGGGGGGGGGGGGGGGGGGGGGGGGGGGGGGGGGGGGGGGGGGGGGGGGGGGGGGGGGGGGGGGGGGGGGGGGGGGGGGGGGGGGGGGGGGGGGGGGGGGGGGGGGGGGGGGGGGGGGGGGGGGGGGGGGGGGGGGGGGGGGGGGGGGGGGGGGGGGGGGGGGGGGGGGGGGGGGGGGGGGGGGGGGGGGGGGGGGGGGGGGGGGGGGGGGGGGGGGGGGGGGGGGGGGGGGGGGGGGGGGGGGGGGGGGGGGGGGGGGGGGGGGGGGGGGGGGGGGGGGGGGGGGGGGGGGGGGGGGGGGGGGGGGGGGGGGGGGGGGGGGGGGGGGGGGGGGGGGGGGGGGGGGGGGGGGGGGGGGGGGGGGGGGGGGGGGGGGGGGGGGGGGGGGGGGGGGGGGGGGGGGGGGGGGGGGGGGGGGGGGGGGGGGGGGGGGGGGGGGGGGGGGGGGGGGGGGGGGGGGGGGGGGGGGGGGGGGGGGGGGGGGGGGGGGGGGGGGGGGGGGGGGGGGGGGGGGGGGGGGGGGGGGGGGGGGGGGGGGGGGGGGGGGGGGGGGGGGGGGGGGGGGGGGGGGGGGGGGGGGGGGGGGGGGGGGGGGGGGGGGGGGGGGGGGGGGGGGGGGGGGGGGGGGGGGGGGGGGGGGGGGGGGGGGGGGGGGGGGGGGGGGGGGGGGGGGGGGGGGGGGGGGGGGGGGGGGGGGGGGGGGGGGGGGGGGGGGGGGGGGGGGGGGGGGGGGGGGGGGGGGGGGGGGGGGGGGGGGGGGGGGGGGGGGGGGGGGGGGGGGGGGGGGGGGGGGGGGGGGGGGGGGGGGGGGGGGGGGGGGGGGGGGGGGGGGGGGGGGGGGGGGGGGGGGGGGGGGGGGGGGGGGGGGGGGGGGGGGGGGGGGGGGGGGGGGGGGGGGGGGGGGGGGGGGGGGGGGGGGGGGGGGGGGGGGGGGGGGGGGGGGGGGGGGGGGGGGGGGGGGGGGGGGGGGGGGGGGGGGGGGGGGGGGGGGGGGGGGGGGGGGGGGGGGGGGGGGGGGGGGGGGGGGGGGGGGGGGGGGGGGGGGGGGGGGGGGGGGGGGGGGGGGGGGGGGGGGGGGGGGGGGGGGGGGGGGGGGGGGGGGGGGGGGGGGGGGGGGGGGGGGGGGGGGGGGGGGGGGGGGGGGGGGGGGGGGGGGGGGGGGGGGGGGGGGGGGGGGGGGGGGGGGGGGGGGGGGGGGGGGGGGGGGGGGGGGGGGGGGGGGGGGGGGGGGGGGGGGGGGGGGGGGGGGGGGGGGGGGGGGGGGGGGGGGGGGGGGGGGGGGGGGGGGGGGGGGGGGGGGGGGGGGGGGGGGGGGGGGGGGGGGGGGGGGGGGGGGGGGGGGGGGGGGGGGGGGGGGGGGGGGGGGGGGGGGGGGGGGGGGGGGGGGGGGGGGGGGGGGGGGGGGGGGGGGGGGGGGGGGGGGGGGGGGGGGGGGGGGGGGGGGGGGGGGGGGGGGGGGGGGGGGGGGGGGGGGGGGGGGGGGGGGGGGGGGGGGGGGGGGGGGGGGGGGGGGGGGGGGGGGGGGGGGGGGGGGGGGGGGGGGGGGGGGGGGGGGGGGGGGGGGGGGGGGGGGGGGGGGGGGGGGGGGGGGGGGGGGGGGGGGGGGGGGGGGGGGGGGGGGGGGGGGGGGGGGGGGGGGGGGGGGGGGGGGGGGGGGGGGGGGGGGGGGGGGGGGGGGGGGGGGGGGGGGGGGGGGGGGGGGGGGGGGGGGGGGGGGGGGGGGGGGGGGGGGGGGGGGGGGGGGGGGGGGGGGGGGGGGGGGGGGGGGGGGGGGGGGGGGGGGGGGGGGGGGGGGGGGGGGGGGGGGGGGGGGGGGGGGGGGGGGGGGGGGGGGGGGGGGGGGGGGGGGGGGGGGGGGGGGGGGGGGGGGGGGGGGGGGGGGGGGGGGGGGGGGGGGGGGGGGGGGGGGGGGGGGGGGGGGGGGGGGGGGGGGGGGGGGGGGGGGGGGGGGGGGGGGGGGGGGGGGGGGGGGGGGGGGGGGGGGGGGGGGGGGGGGGGGGGGGGGGGGGGGGGGGGGGGGATCCTTTGCACGGAGCTACTCTAGATAATTGCTCCCACTTTCAATATGTATCCATATTGAGACTTAGAGTCATCTGGATCGGTGTAAAAGCTTGCACTGATGTAACTCTTTACGATGAACTCTTTTATCACCTCTATAATCGAGAAATATCTCCTTAGTCCTCACTAAGGATATTCTTGACCGCTGTCCAGTGATCTACTCCTAGATTAAAATTGTCGGTGGGAAACGACACCTATGGGATCACTGGAATCCCTACTAAGGTTGCGAGGCGCGGGGATCGTGAGAAGAGCGGGACTAGTAGACAGCACAAAGGGGATTTACCCAAGTTCGGGTTGCAAAGATGTGTAAAACCCTAGGATCCTGCTTTGGTGGATGTATTTAGTGTTCTTGAGCTCTTGAACTAGCTCTCCGAGTTCAGCACACGTTCAGCTCGATGACGTCCCACGAACTCCGAGTTCAGCACACGAGCTTTGTGGGAGAGTTCCGTCAGCATGACGATGTGATGACGGTGTTGATGATGCTACCGACGCAGGCGCCTAAGCACCGCTACAATATTACCGAGGTGGAATATGGTGGAGGGGGGCACCGCACACGGCTGTGAGAGATCAACAGATCAACTTGTGTGTCTAGAGGTGCCCCCCTGCCCCCGTATATAAAGTAGTGGAGGAGGGGGAGGGCCGGCCCTCCTATGGCGCGCCCTGGAGGAGTCCTGCTCCCACCGGGAGTAGGATTCGCCCCTTCCAAGTAGTAGGAGTAGGAGTCAAGGAAAGGGAAAAGAGAAGAGAAGGAAGGAGGGGGCGCAGCCCCTCCCCCTAGTCCAATTCGGACTAGGCCTTGGGGGCGCGCAGCCTCCCCTCTCTCTTTCCCTAAAGCCCAATAAGGCCCATATACTCCCCAGCGAATTCCCGTAACTCTCCGGTACTCCGATAAATACCCGAATCACTCGGAACCTTTCCGATGTCCGAATATAGTCGTCCAATATATCAATCTTTACGTCTCGACCATTTCGAGACTCTTCATCATGTCCCCGATCTCATCTGGGACTCCGAACTACCTACGGTACAACAAAACACATAACTCATAATATAAATCGTCACCGAACATTAAGTGTGCGGACCCTACGGGTTCGAGAACTATGTAGACATGACCGAGACATATCTCCGGTCAATAACCAATAGCGGAACCTAAATGCTCATATTGGCTCGCACATATTCTACGAAGATCTTTATCGGTCAAACCGCATAACAACATACGTTGTTCCCTTTGTCATCGGTATGTTACTTGCCCGAGATTCGATCGTCGGTATCTCAATATCTAGTCAATCTCCTTACCGGCAAGTCTCTTTACTCGTTATGTAATGCATCATCCCGCAACTAACTCATTAGTCACATTGCTTGCAAGGCTTATAGTGATGTGCATTACCGAGAGGGCCCAGAGATACCTCTCCGACAATCGGAGTGACAAATCCTAATCTTGAAATACACCAACTCAACAAGTACCTTCAGAGACACCTGTAGAGCACCTTTATAATCACACAGTTAGGTTGTGACGTTTGGTAGCACACAAAGTGTTCCTCCGGTATTTGGGAGTTGCATAATCTCATAGTCATAGAAACATGTATAAGTCATGAAGAAAGCAATAGCAACATACTAAACGATCAAGTGCTAAGCTAACGGAATGGGTCAAGTCAATCACATAATTATCTAATGATGTGATCCCGTTAATCAAATGACAACTCATGTCTATGGCTAGGAAACTTAACCATCTTTGATTCAACAAGCTAGTCAAGTAGAGGCATACTAGTGACACTTTGTTTGTCTATGTATTCACACATGTACTAAGTTTACGGTTAATACAATTCTAGCATGAATAATGAACATTTATCATGAAATAAGGAAATAAATAATAACTTTATTATTGGCTCTAGGTCATATTTCCTTCAGTCTGCCACTTGCACTAGAGTCAATAATCTAGTTCACATCACCATGTGATTTAACACTAATATTCACATCTGCATGTGATTAACACCCATAGTTCACATCGTCATGTGACCAACACCCAAATGGTTTACTAGAGTCATAATCTAGTTCACATCTCTATGTGATTAACACCCAAAGAGTACTAAGGTATGATCATGTTTTGCTCGTGAGAGAAGTTTAATCAACTGGTCTGTCACATTCAGAGTCGTATGTATTTTGCAAATATTCTATGTCTACA
>JAAAWM010009119.1:0-19634 GCA_036873465.1 Thinopyrum obtusiflorum
ATGCTATGATGCAGAGTGCCCATAACTCTTCCCACGTGATGGTTAGTGCTATCTGGCCAAAGGCCGGCTCGGATCAAATATCCAAATCATTAGTGGATCAGGGGATTGTAGTAACGAGCAGAGACTCACGATCGATGTGACCCCGTTGCCCCGTCTCGAGGACTTGCTACAAGGGCCAAGAATGCCCGGCCGCGCCTCGTATTCATCTCTCGGGTAACCTCCAGGTCAAGCCGTCTTCACATCACTCGCGGATACCCCTCAGGGTCGACCCGCCTTTCCAAGTAACGGTTGTAAAGTCCAAGTATCCGTGTGTCAATAACATCTGGGGAATCCGAGGTATCACCCTCATTGCATTCCTACTCGATGTATCCATCAAGGTGAACTCAGAGGAATCACCGTCGATGGGTTCACACTTGAGGGGTTGGACGACAGCATCGTTATCAGAAGTGGTGAAGGAGGAATCAGTCGTGAGGACCACAGCCGATGAACTAATCTACAAGGTTAACATCAGTAGTGCTGATGAGGTATCACCCTCGGCACTCGATAGTAACCCAGTAGTGTCGTACAACTAATAGGTGATGTGCGGTGCCGGGGCCTGGTCTTCGATCCCGTTGATCGGGTCTTCTAATAATCCAGCGGGGCAGGGGGGGGGGGGGGGGGGGGGGGGGGGGGGGGGGGGGGGGGGGGGGGGGGGGGGGGGGGGGGGGGGGGGGGGGGGGGGGGGGGGGGGGGGGGGGGGGGGGGGGGGGGGGGGGGGGGGGGGGGGGGGGGGGGGGGGGGGGGGGGGGGGGGGGGGGGGGGGGGGGGGGGGGGGGGGGGGGGGGGGGGGGGGGGGGGGGGGGGGGGGGGGGGGGGGGGGGGGGGGGGGGGGGGGGGGGGGGGGGGGGGGGGGGGGGGGGGGGGGGGGGGGGGGGGGGGGGGGGGGGGGGGGGGGGGGGGGGGGGGGGGGGGGGGGGGGGGGGGGGGGGGGGGGGGGGGGGGGGGGGGGGGGGGGGGGGGGGGGGGGGGGGGGGGGGGGGGGGGGGGGGGGGGGGGGGGGGGGGGGGGGGGGTTTAAGTTGGAATTATTAACCGGTGTAGATGCACTATTCACCTACCGGAAACATGCTAAAAGTTGCGGGTTCACCTCTGTAGAGGGTCCTGTCACGGAAACAGATGGCACGGTCAGCTTCGTCTCGTCGTTCTGATCAACTTTCATGTACAAAGCTTTTCTATCCGAGCTACGGTTTATTTTATATGATTTTCTAAAGTTTTAAACATTTTCTGGATTTATTTATTTATTTAAATTCGAATTATCCAAAACATTATCCAAAACAGTGCGTATACTTTTTATACTCAGCTCTGCCTAGCCACAGACACTGACGAGTGGGGCCGGGTCAACGTCCACGTCAGCACAGTCAAAGCTGACGTGTGGGCCAGGGGGTATATTAGTTTGTTTACTTAGTTTAGTTGGCCGGTTAATTAAACCGTGTGGGGCCTGATGTCAGTGAGGGTTAGGGGTTTGGGTTAGTGGCTAATGACCCTGACGGGTGGGACCTGCCGGGGTTTAAACCGCGCGCGCGCACCGGCGATGCTCCGGCGAGCACCAGAGAGGGCGGCGGCGCTCGGGATTTGCATAGGGGCGACGGTTTCGGGGCGCGGTCGGCTGCTTTTGATCGGGGACTGCACGGCGCGTCCAACCGTGACCTCGGTTCGAGCAAGGGAGGCCTCAAACGTCGGCAACGACGACCGTGGTGGCGCCGGAGTTCGGCCACGGCAGAACTAGCATCAGCAGGCGCGGTAGCGAGGGGGGAAATGGAGGGAAGAAGTGCGCCGGCTCACATCAGTGGCAGGAAAGGCCCGGGGAAGCCGGAGAAGGACGGAGGCGAGCGGATCGACGGTGAGAAGCTTCGGTGGTCGGTGGCGTTGACGAGGTCGATCCAGACGAGGTGAGGCTCTCCGGCTTGATCCAGAGGGCGACAACGATGAGGCCGAGCATGGGGAGGCTGCCGGACCTGTCCTCTGGTGGCGCGGGGGTGGCCAGGACCGCGGTAATGGCGAGCGGCGACGACGGATGCGAGCTCGGGCGGCGGCGACGGATGCGAGCTCGGGCGAGGGGAGAAGAAGAGAGGAGAGGTGAGGCCAGAGGAGGCGCGGGCGAGGTTCTTATCCTCCCAGCAGCAGGCGCGATGCCGCTGTCGAGCAGGGGGAAGGGGGGCCGGTTGCGGGTGTGCGTGGGAGCGCTGGGGAGGCGACAGTGGGCACGGGAGGTTGGAGGAGGTGCGGGGTGGGCTGGGCTGTTGCTGTAGCCACTTAGGCCCAGCCGCTGCGGGCCTTTTCTTTTTCTTTCCTTCTTTTATGTGGGGGGGGGGGGGGGGGGGGGGGGGGGGGGGGGGGGGGGGGGGGGGGGGGGGGGGGGGGGGGGGGGGGGGGGGGGGGGGGGGGGGGGGGGGGGGGGGGGGGGTTTTCAAATGAATTTTATTTAATTAAAAATAGATTAAACACTTATGTTTTGTTGCTGTTTCTTGCTGTTAGAGTTACTTAACTAATTTAGTAAATGTTGATTATAATTTTAGAATATTATGAACATTTTAGTTTCTGATTTGAACAACTTTTATTTTCACTTTAAACTTTGAATTTGAAATCTGAATTGGAATTTGAAATGAGATTTGATGCTATGATGATCAAGCATTGTTAAGCAGGGTGACTTGGCATTATCAAAATGGTAATCACTGTGTCCATTACATAGGGATGTTACAACGCCCTTCTTGAAGGCGCCCCGATAGCTCGAAGTTAATGGTTGGAATGGGCTCCTCCCGCCATAGGACCTTGAAAATCTGCTCCATTGCCAGCCACGCCAGTCTCTGCAGCTCCTCAATCTGCTTCAGCTTATCTCCGAGGACGACGCGGTGAGTCGGATATTGGAATTGAAGCCAAAACAGCCGCTGCTGCTCGAGGGCCTCGTCGTGGCTCACGCCATAGAGGCGACAAGCCTCTTTGGCACTATGAGGCAGGTCGGGAAAGGCAACTGGAGAGCGCCACACTTGTGTCAGCTCCGGAACGCTCGACTTCCGAAGATACACAACAGAAGATTTGGCTTACCGAACATAGTTTTTGAAGCCTATCGTAGCTCCTCCTTCTCAGAGGATGCCTGGAACTGGGCCTCATGTAGGTCCCGACTGAGGCACGCGATCTCGGCAGCATCAACTTCCTTGGTAATCTTCGGCGTGTCACACCTCGTGACGCGCTTGGCGAGGTCCTGTTCGACTACAGCCACCTTTGATTGGGTGGCCATTGCCAGCCACGCCAGTCTCTGCAGCTCCTCAATCTGCTTCTCTGCCTTCTCCTTCAGAGCCTATGCCTCGGCACGAGCTTTGTCTAGCTCGGTCTGAATGGCAGCTATCCGCTGCTCCACACCTGTACAGAAACAGAGAATGCATGGCATGAGCATGTGACATCTGAGGAGATAGAGTGGAAGCAAAGACGTGTTGGTTTACTTACCAAGGGCCGCCTTGGCGCTCCCCTTAGCTGCTGGACCTCCAGCTTGACTTTTGCGAGTTGGGACTTGGTCCCCTCCAGTTCAGACGGGGTCTTCTGGAAGTTGGAAGTGGTGCTCTGTACAAACGAAACCCACAGGTATAAAATAACCTAGCAAAAAAGTGGCTCGAAGCCGAGGTGATTCGATCCTCATGTCGGTTTCTCAAAAACCAACATGAGTCTCGGGGGCTACTGCATATTTGTGTTTCCTGCGTTTAAGGCTTTCCCTGGGTTATTACGATTTGATCCTTTCATCCGTTTTTCTTCCGAAACCAACGTGAGTCTCGGGGCTACTGGATACAGCGTTAATATCTATTCGAGCAATTTTTTTCTTATGATACAATGACTCGTGAGTCAGTTTTTCTAACTGGCTTAAGGCTCGGGCATTACTACAAACTGTTGGGGAACGTAGTAATTTCAAAAAAAAAATCCTACGCACACGCAGGATCATGGTGATGCATAGCAACGAGAGGGGAGAGTGTGTCCACGTACCCTCGTAGACCGAAAGTGGAAGCGTTATGACAACGCGGTTGACGTAATCGTACGTCTTCACGAATCGACCGATCCAAGTACCGAACGCACGGCACCTCCGAGTTCAGCACACGTTCAGGGGGGGGGGGGGGGGGGGGGGGGGGGGGGGGGGGGGGGGGGGGGGGGGGGGGGGGGGGGGGGGGGGGGGGGGGGGGGGGGGGGGGGGGGGGGGGGGGGGGGGGGGGGGGGGGGGGGGGGGGGGGGGGGGGGGGGGGGGGGGGGGGGGGGGGGGGGGGGGGGGGGGGGGGGGGGGGGGGGGGGGGGGGGGGGGGGGGGGGGGGGGGGGGGGGGGGGGGGGGGGGGGGGGGGGGGGGGGGGGGGGGGGGGGGGGGGGGGGGGGGGGGGGGGGGGGGGGGGGGGGGGGGGGGGGGGGGGGGGGGGGGGGGGGGGGGGGGGGGGGGGGGGGGGGGGGGGGGGGGGGGGGGGGGGGGGGGGGGGGGGGGGGGGGGGGGGGGGGGGGGGGGGGGGGGGGGGGGGGGGGGGGGGGGGGGGGGGGGGGGGGGGGGGGGGGGGGGGGGGGGGGGGGGGGGGGGGGGGGGGGGGGGGGGGGGGGGGGGGGGGGGGGGGGGGGGGGGGGGGGGGGGGGGGGGGGGGGGGGGGGGGGGGGGGGGGGGGGGGGGGGGGGGGGGGGGGGGGGGGGGGGGGGGGGGGGGGGGGGGGGGGGGCTACAGCAACAGCCCAGCCCACCCCGCACCTCCTCCAACCTCCCGTGCCCGATGTCGCCTCCCCAGCGCTCCCACGCACACCCGCAACCGGCCGCCCTTCCCCCTGCTCGACAGCGGCATCGCGCCTGCTGCTGGGAGGATAAGAACCTCGCCCGCGCCTCCTCTGGCCTCACCTCTCCTCTCTTCTTCTCCCCTCGCCCGAGCTCGCATCCGTCGCCGCCGCCCCGAGCTCGCATCCGTCGTCACCGCTCGCCATTGCCGCGGTCCTGGCCACCCCCGCGCCACCAGAGGACAGGTCCGGCAGCCTCCCCATGCTCGGCCTCATCGTTGTCGCCCTCTGGATCGAGCCGGAGAGCCTCACCTCGTCAACGCCACCGACCACCGAAGCTTCTCACCGTCGATCCGCTCGCCTCCGTCCTCCTCCGGCTTCCCCGGACCTTTCCTGCCACTGATGTGAGCCGGCGCACTTCTTCCCTCCATTTCCCCCCTCGCTACCGCGCCTGCTGATGCTAGTTCTGCCGTGGCCGAACTCCGGCGCCGCCACAGTCGTCGTTGCCGACGTTTGAGGCCTCCCTTGCTCGAACCGAGGTCGCGGTTGGACGCGCCGTGCAGTCCCCGATCAAAAGCAGTCAACCGCGCCCGAAACCGTTGCCCCTATGCAAATCCCGAGCGCCGCCGCCCTCTCTGGTGCTCGCCGGAGCATCGCCGGCGCGCGCGCGCGGTTTAAACCCTGGCAGGTCCCACCCGTCAGGGTCATTAGCCACTAACCCAAACCCCTAACCCTCATTGACATCAGGCCCCACACGGTTTAATTAACAGGCTAACTAAACTAAGTAAACTAACTAATATACCCCCTGGCCCACACGTCAGCTTTGACTGTGCTGACGTGGGCATTGACCCGGCCCCACTCGTCAGTGTCTGTGGCTAGGCAGAGCTGAGTATAAAAAGTATATGCACTATTTTGGATAATGTTTTGGATAATTCGAATTTAAATAAATAAATAAATCCAGAAAATGTTTAAAACTTTAGAAAATCATATGAAATAAACCGTAGCTCGGATAGAAAAACTTTGTACATGAAAGTTGATCAGAACGACGAGACGAAGCTGACCGTGCCATCTGTTTCCAAGACAGGACCCTCTACAGAGGTGAACCCGCAACTTTTAGCCTGTTTCCGATAGGTGAATAGTGCATCTACACCGGTTAATAATTCCAACTTAAATCCTAAAATAACTAATATGACTTAGACATGCTTTTAGGCAACCCTGCACTGCACGTTAGCATAGCACGCTCTGTGTTACTTTGTCTGCCTTGTTTCCTCCCCCTCTTCTCTCTTGATAGATCTCGGTATCGACGTGGACCCCGAGACCGACGTAGCTCCGGTGATTGGCTACGTTACTGACGGCTCTGCCTTTGCTGCCAAGCAACCAGGCAAGCCCCCCCTTTGATCATCCCGATATCGCCTATTCTATTTTCTCATGCTTGCATTAGATTTCACTACAATAATTAATTGCTCCCATTCTGATGCATAGCCTGCTTTTGTAACCTGCTTGTTGTTACCTTACCTGCCTATTTCAAACTGCTTAGTATAGGTTGGTTAGAGACCCACCAGTGACGCCCACTTGTCCCAACTGCCCCGCTGGATTATAAGAAGACCCGATCAACGGGATCGAAGACCAGGCCCCGGCACCGCACATCACCCGTTAGTGGTACGACACTACTGGGTTACTATCGAGTGCCGAGGGTGATACCTCATCAGCACTACTGATGTTAACCTTGTAGATTAGTTCATCGGCTGTGGTCCTCAAGGCTGATTCCTCCTTCACCACTTCTGATAACGATGCTGTCGTGCAACCCCTCAAGTGTGAACCCATCGAGGGTGATTCCTCTGAGTTCACCTTGATGGATACATCGAGTAGGAATGCAATGAGGGTGATACCTCGGATTCCCCAGATGTTATTGACACACGGATACTTGGACTTTACAACCGTTACTTGGAAAGGTGGGTCGCCCCTGAGGGGTATCCGCGAGTGATGTGAAGACGGTTTAACCTGGAGGTTACCCGAGAGATGAATACGAGGCGCGGCCGGGCATTCTTGGCCCTTGCATAAAGTCCTCGAGACGGGGCAACGGGGTCACATCGATCATGAGTCTCTGCTCGTTACCGCAAGCCCCTGATCCACTAATGATTTGGATATTTGATCCGAGCCGGCCTTTGGCCGGATAGCACTAACCATCACGTGGGAAGAGTTATGGGCACTCTGCATCATAGCATCAGCCGAAAGCTCTGTCAAATGTTCAGTTCAGCCCTGCGGCCGGGCTGGGCCGGCGCCATCCTGAGGGGTGGTACTGAGATTCGCTCTGCTCGCAACGACCCGGAGTGCACAGGGTGATGGCCCAAGACCCCTGAGCGCATAGGTTAGTCCGACGGGGACCTCTCTGCTGGGGGGGGGGGGGGGGGGGGGGGGGGGGGGGGGGGGGGGGGGGGGGGGGGGGGGGGGGGGGGGGGGGGGGGGGGGGGGGGGGGGGGGGGGGGGGGGGGGGGGGGGGGGGGGGGGGGGGGGGGGGGGGGGAAGAAAACATCTATCGATAGTCGATCCTACGGTAAAGAACACTCGGAGTTGTATCCCGATCGATACAACTAGAACTGGACCCTTGAGATGATACCTGGATATGTGGCTCCGGGATCGCTTTCTCGCAGGGAGTCGAGGAAGGATCTCTGGGCAAGACTGTTACATAACACTACTACTGGATAGTATGGCTCTGGGATTGCTTTCTTGCAGGGAGTCATGAAAGGATCTCTGGGCGAGGTTGATGACACTACTACGACTTTACATCATGCTGATCTACCCTCTTCTAATGCTGCAAGACCGCTGAAGATGCTTGAAGACGCCGAAGATGCTAGTCTTCGATAGGACTAGGCCTTCTCTCTACCCTGGCATTTCTGCAGCCCAGTCCACATATACAGCCTTCCATTGATAATGCTGCATATGTAGTGTAGATCCTTGCTTGCTGATTACTTCGGATGAGTACTCACGGTTGCTTTGCTTTCTTTTCCCTCATATCCATTTGATGCAACCAGATGATGGAGCCCCTGAGACAGCTGCCCCGCCGACGACTTCCACTACTCCCCCGAGGGTGGATCCTTTTTCGATTTCACTGACGACTAGGAGTAGGTTCGGAGGGTCCCAGGCAGGAGGCCTGCGCCTTTTTGATCATAGTGTTTCTTTTGCATCGCCTTCTTAAGGCTTCTCTGTGTTTTCTTTTATATCTGTACTCAGATATCTGACGCTTCCGCTGATGCTTGTTTGTCATCAAGCTTATGTATTCGAGCCCTCGAGGCCCTGGCTTGTAATATATGCTTGTATGACATTATTTATGTTTTAGAGTTGTGTTGTGATATCTTCAAGTGAGTTCTTAGGCTCGATCGTGTGCATTTGTGTGTATGATTAGTGCATGATTAAGCCGGGGGCGTCACAGGCGTGCCCGGATCCAGAGGTGGCAGCAGTCAGCTTGTCGCGAGGGAGCTCGGTAGACCTGGGCGGCGATGCAAGTGCGCTACCCTAGACTGGACCTCAAGCCGATAGCCAGGGTTGGTCCTGAAGATAGTGATGGTGAGAAGATCCTGCCGAACGTCTACTTCAAGCGGGTGATGCCATGTGCTCGGCTATCCGATGCAGACTGCAAGCTGAAGACCATCATTGATAACATATGATGGACACTTGGCCCTCGGTATGCTGAGAAGTAAATTGTAAAAAACAATATTTAATTCGACAAGCTACTTATTTATATTGCTTTTGTTTGGGCAAATCGAGTTTGCTTTTCTTCCTATTTTATTTTGACGCAATCTTGACGTTTGAACGCATAGTTAACCAGTCTTCGGCTTCTTTCTCTAAGTTAATTTCTTAGAGTTTTTCGATATTAGCCCTTAGCCGATATATCGGAGCCCAGAGGCGGCTGTATCAGAAAACGAGGCAACCTGACTTATAGGGTCTAAACTTAAGCTTGCCAGAGAGCATCTTTGTAATGGGCGTGTAAATAGCCCCTGGTTCCGGTCTGTTACTGCGGTAACCGAGCTGCTTGTCTACTGTGTCCTCGGCTATGCCGAACACTATTATGAAAGCAAGCATTATGACTTATCGAAAATCCCTTTGTTTTACACAGGCAACCTTTATGGTTTTAGTTTTCATACTTCTGACATGCCGATCGAATTTGCGCATGTCGTGAGAGTCAGCTTTCGGTTTCTCCCACCTGAGGTACTTTACCGGTTTAACCAGAAGTAACAATCGCAGAGGTGCTCCCATTACACCCTTAGTCGAATGTGCGGAAACATAAGGGGTAAACATAGGAGCCAGGCAATCCAGCTTTTGACGCAAGACACAAGTCAAAATCGATGCATATAATGGCGTGAGGTTCGAGGAAGTTGTCATCGGCTCCGTGGAGCACCTCAACATTTTAGTAATTTGGGTTGCTTTTGCAGCCCCCGGGTACCTGTGTTGGTGCTTTATGGCGTCCGACCAGGTGTTTGACTCGAAGATAATGATTTAGCTATACCGATCATCATGGAATAAGACAAAACATGCATGAAGGGCATATACGAAGCCCACATTGGGGGTGTCTCTTTATTCAATTCCAACTAAGGTCGAGCCTAATGATCGAGCTAAAACAATAACTAAAAAGGAGTGCTAGAGGTTTTACAGATCGCCTCAGCCGAGATAGCGTTTTGAAGTCTGAACTTCCGTCTTCATATCCAACGTCGTCTCTATCGTCCCGCATTCTCCGCCTTTTCCCATCCCTTGTACATCCGAGGGTGGTCATGTCTCCACCTCTAAGAGTAGAAATGTGCCTATCACCTCGTCTAAACCAAGAAGTGCGGCACATGGTGACTTTGACAGTCGATGATATTGACCTGCTGCGTTTAGTAGCCCGAAGGGTACTGCGCAGATATGGTGTTGGCCATGGGAGGCCGACGTGTGGGCCAGCTAGCCCCTTGTCAAACTCAGATGGATTATCCCGGCGATTCTCAAGATGAGCAACCATGGATCCGAGGAGATAGTGACCGTATTGTGGGGCGGCCTTTTGGCCATGGTGCCTTTTTGTGGCCCATCTTTTTGGGGCATGCCATGCCTGCACCCATGGCGCATGGATACATTGACTTATACCTTGTTGGTTGATGCCAGTTGTAGCTTTAATACCTCATCTGGGCCTTGACATCTTGGGATCACACCAGAGCTTAATGCCTGGTTTTCGAAGAGGTCAATGTTGCCGGTTTACCTGACTGGGCAGACCGCCTAGTATTATATGTGCTCCGCAAGCACCCAAGGAATTTTCAGCACAAAATTGTGATGCCGAGGAATGTCATCCTTAAGAGCACACTAGGGCTAGCGGAGCGCGTATCCCTATTTAGGGTCTTGGTCGGCAGGCTATGAGGTGCTGTCCATATGGTCTGCAGGGGGTGTCTGGCATATGCCAAAGTCATTGTCAGATGCGCCCTGATCGGTCCTGTCATGTTTTACGGGGTCGGGGTCGCTTGATCCAACCTTGACCCTTGAGGCCTCCTTGGCTGCTTGCACCCCGGCTGTGAAAGCCACGGTTTGTTCCTCCGTTCGGAGGGATCGCTCGGTGTTGCCATTCACCGTTATGATGCCCTTGGGTCCCGTCATCTTTAGCTTTAGATAAATGTAGTCTAGGATGGCATGGAAATGGGCAAAGGACATTCTCCCGAGGAGTGCATGATAGCCGCTCCTAAAGGGAATGATGTCGAAACTAATGTCGTCGATGCAGTAGTTATAGGGTGTACCGAATACTACATAGAGGGTGATCCTGCCCGAGCACTCTGCCTCTACGCCCGGTATTATACCCTTGAATTTGGTATTACCATGGCGGATTCGTGCTAGGTCGATATGCATCTTCTTGATAGTGTCAGCGTATATGAGGTTGAGGCTGCTGCCCCCGTCCATAAGGACTTGGGTTAGGTGAAAGCCATCAATGATGGGGTCGAGGACCAGAGCGATAGTCCCCCCGTGGTGGAGGCTAGTCGGATGGTCCCATCGATTAAAAGTGATCGGCATTTCTAACCATGGGTTGTATTTGGGTTCTGCGGGCTCTACACCATATACATCACGGAGCGCACGCTTCCTCTCCTTTCTAGTGACATGGTTGCATAGATCATGTTTACGTCTTTCACCTTGGGAGGGAACTGCTTTTGGCCGCCATTGCTCGACCCGGGCTGGTCTCAGTCCCGATTATCATTACTAGTCATCAACCCGTGCATCTGCACGGGCTAGCACCTATAATATTAAAATATGTCAAAGTTCGTACAAATTAGAAATGTTGGATCGTGAGGGGGGGGGGGGGGGGGGGGGGGGGGGGGGGGGGGGGGGGGGGGGGGGGGGGGGGGGGGGGGGGGGGGGGGGGGGGGGGGGGGGGGGGGGGGGGGGGGGGGGGGGGGGGGGGGGGGGGGGGGGGGGGGGGGGGGGGGGGGGGGGGGGGGGGGGGGGGGGGGGGGGGGGGGGGGGGGGGGGGGGGGGGGGGGGGGGGGGGGGGGGGGGGGGGGGGGGGGGGGGGGGGGGGGGGGGGGGGGGGGGGGGGGGGGGGGGGGGGGGGGGGGGGGGGGGGGGGGGGGGGGGGGGGGGGGGGGGGGGGGGGGGGGGGGGGGGGGGGGGGGGGGGGGGGGGGGGGGGGGGGGGGGGGGGGGGGGGGGGGGGGGGGGGGGGGGGGGGGGGGGGGGGGGGGGGGGGGGGGGGGGGGGGGGGGGGGGGGGGGGGGGGGGGGGGGGGGGGGGGGGGGGGGGGGGGGGGGGGGGGGGGGGGGGGGGGGGGGGGGGGGGGGGGGGGGGGGGGGGGGGGGGGGGGGGGGGGGGGGGGGGGGGGGGGGGGGGGGGGGGGGGGGGGGGGGGGGGGGGGGGGGGGGGGGGGGGGGGGGGGGGGGGGGGGGGGGGGGGGGGGGGGGGGGGGGGGGGGGGGGGGGGGGGGGGGGGGGGGGGGGGGGGGGGGGGGGGGGGGGGGGGGGGGGGGGGGGGGGGGGGGGGGGGGGGGGGGGGGGGGGGGGGGGGGGGGGGGGGGGGGGGGGGGGGGGGGGGGGGGGGGGGGGGGGGGGGGGGGGGGGGGGGGGGGGGGGGGGGGGGGGGGGGGGGGGGGGGGGGGGGGGGGGGGGGGGGGGGGGGGGGGGGGGGGGGGGGGGGGGGGGGGGGGGGGGGGGGGGGGGGGGGGGGGGGGGGGGGGGGGGGGGGGGGGGGGGGGGGGGGGGGGGGGGGGGGGGGGGGGGGGGGGGGGGGGGGGGGGGGGGGGGGGGGGGGGGGGGGGGGGGGGGGGGGGGGGGGGGGGGGGGGGGGGGGGGGGGGGGGGGGGGGGGGGGGGGGGGGGGGGGGGGGGGGGGGGGGGGGGGGGGGGGGGGGGGGGGGGGGGGGGGGGGGGGGGGGGGGGGGGGGGGGGGGGGGGGGGGGGGGGGGGGGGGGGGGGGGGGGGGGGGGGGGGGGGGGGGGGGGGGGGGGGGGGGGGGGGGGGGGGGGGGGGGGGGGGGGGGGGGGGGGGGGGGGGGGGGGGGGGGGGGGGGGGGGGGGGGGGGGGGGGGGGGGGGGGGGGGGGGGGGGGGGGGGGGGGGGGGGGGGGGGGGGGGGGGGGGGGGGGGGGGGGGGGGGGGGGGGGGGGGGGGGGGGGGGGGGGGGGGGGGGGGGGGGGGGGGGGGGGGGGGGGGGGGGGGGGGGGGGGGGGGGGGGGGGGGGGGGGGGGGGGGGGGGGGGGGGGGGGGGGGGGGGGGGGGGGGGGGGGGGGGGGGGGGGGGGGGGGGGGGGGGGGGGGGGGGGGGGGGGGGGGGGGGGGGGGGGGGGGGGGGGGGGGGGGGGGGGGGGGGGGGGGGGGGGGGGGGGGGGGGGGGGGGGGGGGGGGGGGGGGGGGGGGGGGGGGGGGGGGGGGGGGGGGGGGGGGGGGGGGGGGGGGGGGGGGGGGGGGGGGGGGGGGGGGGGGGGGGGGGGGGGGGGGGGGGGGGGGGGGGGGGGGGGGGGGGGGGGGGGGGGGGGGGGGGGGGGGGGGGGGGGGGGGGGGGGGGGGGGGGGGGGGGGGGGGGGGGGGGGGGGGGGGGGGGGGGGGGGGGGGGGGGGGGGGGGGGGGGGGGGGGGGGGGGGGGGGGGGGGGGGGGGGGGGGGGGGGGGGGGGGGGGGGGGGGGGGGGGGGGGGGGGGGGGGGGGGGGGGGGGGGGGGGGGGGGGGGGGGGGGGGGGGGGGGGGGGGGGGGGGGGGGGGGGGGGGGGGGGGGGGGGGGGGGGGGGGGGGGGGGGGGGGGGGGGGGGGGGGGGGGGGGGGGGGGGGGGGGGGGGGGGGGGGGGGGGGGGGGGGGGGGGGGGGGGGGGGGGGGGGGGGGGGGGGGGGGGGGGGGGGGGGGGGGGGGGGGGGGGGGGGGGGGGGGGGGGGGGGGGGGGGGGGGGGGGGGGGGGGGGGGGGGGGGGGGGGGGGGGGGGGGGGGGGGGGGGGGGGGGGGGGGGGGGGGGGGGGGGGGGGGGGGGGGGGGGGGGGGGGGGGGGGGGGGGGGGGGGGGGGGGGGGGGGGGGGGGGGGGGGGGGGGGGGGGGGGGGGGGGGGGGGGGGGGGGGGGGGGGGGGGGGGGGGGGGGGGGGGGGGGGGGGGGGGGGGGGGGGGGGGGGGGGGGGGGGGGGGGGGGGGGGGGGGGGGGGGGGGGGGGGGGGGGGGGGGGGGGGGGGGGGGGGGGGGGGGGGGGGGGGGGGGGGGGGGGGGGGGGGGGGGGGGGGGGGGGGGGGGGGGGGGGGGGGGGGGGGGGGGGGGGGGGGGGGGGGGGGGGGGGGGGGGGGGGGGGGGGGGGGGGGGGGGGGGGGGGGGGGGGGGGGGGGGGGGGGGGGGGGGGGGGGGGGGGGGGGGGGGGGGGGGGGGGGGGGGGGGGGGGGGGGGGGGGGGGGGGGGGGGGGGGGGGGGGGGGGGGGGGGGGGGGGGGGGGGGGGGGGGGGGGGGGGGGGGGGGGGGGGGGGGGGGGGGGGGGGGGGGGGGGGGGGGGGGGGGGGGGGGGGGGGGGGGGGGGGGGGGGGGGGGGGGGGGGGGGGGGGGGGGGGGGGGGGGGGGGGGGGGGGGGGGGGGGGGGGGGGGGGGGGGGGGGGGGGGGGGGGGGGGGGGGGGGGGGGGGGGGGGGGGGGGGGGGGGGGGGGGGGGGGGGGGGGGGGGGGGGGGGGGGGGGGGGGGGGGGGGGGGGGGGGGGGGGGGGGGGGGGGGGGGGGGGGGGGGGGGGGGGGGGGGGGGGGGGGGGGGGGGGGGGGGGGGGGGGGGGGGGGGGGGGGGGGGGGGGGGGGGGGGGGGGGGGGGGGGGGGGGGGGGGGGGGGGGGGGGGGGGGGGGGGGGGGGGGGGGGGGGGGGGGGGGGGGGGGGGGGGGGGGGGGGGGGGGGGGGGGGGGGGGGGGGGGGGGGGGGGGGGGGGGGGGGGGGGGGGGGGGGGGGGGGGGGGGGGGGGGGGGGGGGGGGGGGGGGGGGGGGGGGGGGGGGGGGGGGGGGGGGGGGGGGGGGGGGGGGGGGGGGGGGGGGGGGGGGGGGGGGGGGGGGGGGGGGGGGGGGGGGGGGGGGGGGGGGGGGGGGGGGGGGGGGGGGGGGGGGGGGGGGGGGGGGGGGGGGGGGGGGGGGGGGGGGGGGGGGGGGGGGGGGGGGGGGGGGGGGGGGGGGGGGGGGGGGGAGCGGCTATCATGCACTCCTCGGGAGAATGGCCTTTGCCCATTTCCATGCCACCCTAGACTACATTTATCTAAAGCTAAAGATGACGGGACCCAAGGGCATCATAACGGTGAATGGCAACACCGAGCGATCCCTCCGAACGGAGGAACAAACCGTGGCTTTCACAGCCGGGGTGCAAGCAGCCGAGGAGGCCTCAAGGGTCAAGGTTGGATCAAGCGACCCCGACCCCGTAAAACATGACAGGACCGATCAGGGCGCATCTGACAATGACTTTGGCATATGCCAGACACCCCCTGCAGACCATATGGACAGCACCTCATAGCCTGCCGACCAAGACCCTAAATAGGGATACGCGCTCCACTAGCCCTAGTGTGCTCTTAAGGATGACATTCCTCGGCATCACAATTTTGTGCTAAAAATTCCTTGGGTGCTAGCGGAGCACATATAATACTAGGCGGTCTGCCTAGTCAGGTAAACCGGCAACATTGACCTCTTCGAAAACCAGGCATTAAGCTCTGGTGTGATCCCAAGATGTCAAGGCCCAGATGAGGTATTAAAGCTACATCTGGCATCAACCAACAAGGTATAAGTCAATGTATCCATGCGCCATGGGTGCAGGCATGGCATGCCCCAAAAAGATGGGCCACAAAAAGGCACCATGGCCAAAAGGCCGCCCCACAATACGGTCACTATCTCCTCGGATCCATGGTTGCTCGTCTTGAGAATCGCCGGGATAATCCATCTGAGTTTGACAAGGGGCTAGCTGGCCCACACGTCGGCCTCCCATGGCCAACACCATATCTGCACAGTACCCTTCGAGCTACTAAACGCAGCAGGTCAATATCATCGACTGTCAAAGTCACCATGTGCCGCACTTCTTGGTTTAGACAAGGTGATAGGCACATTTCTACTCTTAGAGGTGGAGACATGACCACCCTCGGATGTACAAGGGATGGGAAAAGGCGGAGAACGCGGGACGATAGAGACGACGTTGGATATGAAGACGGAAGTTCAGACTTCGAAACGCTATCTTGGCTGAGGCGATCTGTAAATCCTCTAGCACTCCATTTTAGTTATTGTTTTAGCTCGATCATTAGGCTCGACCTTAGTTGGAATTGAATAAAGAGACACCCCCAATGTGGGCTTCGTATATGCCCTTCATGCATGTTTTGTCTTATTCCATGATGATCGGTATAGCTAAATCATTATCTTCGAGTCAAACACCTGGTTGGACGCCATAAAGCACCAACACAGGTACCCGGGGGCTGCAAAAGCAACCCAAATTACTAAAATGTTGAGGTGCTCCACGGAGCCGATGACAACTTCCTCGAACCTCACGCCATTATATGCATCGATTTTGACTTGTGTCTTACGTCAAAAGCTGGATTGCCTGGCTCCTATTATTACCCCTTATGTTTCCGCACATTCGACTAAGGGTGTAATGGGAGCACTTCTGCGATTGTTACTTCTGGTTAAACCGGTAAAGTACCTCAGGTGGGAGAAACCGAAAGCTGACTCTCACAACATGTGCAAATTCGATCGGCATGTCAGAAGTATGAAAACTAAAACCATAAAGGTTGCCTGTGTAAATCAAAGGGCTTTTCGATAAGTCATAATGCTTGCTTTCATAATAGTGTTCGGCATAGCCGAGGACACAGTAGACAAGCAGCTCGGTTACCACAGTAACAGACAGGAACCATGGGCTATTTACACGCCCATTACAAAGATGCTCTCTGGCAAGCTTAAGTTTAGACCCTATAAGTCAGGTTGCCTCATTTTCTGATACAGCCGCCTCTGGGCTCCGAGACATCGGCTAAGGGCTAATATCGAAAAACTCTAAGAAATTAACTTAGAGAAAGAAGCCGAAGACTGGTTAACTATGCGTTCAAACGTCAAGATTGAGTCAAAATAAAATAGGAAGAAAAGCAAACTCGATTTGCCCAAACAAAAGCAATATAAATAAGTATCTTGTCGAATTTAATATTGTTTTTTACAATTTACTTCTCAGCATACCGAGGGCCAAGTGTCCATCATATGTTATCAATGATGGTCTTCAGCTTGCAGTCTGCATCGGATAGCCGAGCACATGGCATCACCCGCTTGAAGTAGACGTTCCGCAGGATCTTCTCACCATCACTATCTTCAGGACCAACCCTGGCTATCGGCTTGAGGTCCAGTCTAGGGTAGCGCACTTGCATCGCCGCCCAGGCCTACCGAGCTCCCTCGCGACAAGCTGACTGCTGCCACCTCTGGATCCGGGCACGCCTGTGACGCCCTCGGCTTAATCATGCACTAATCATACACACAAATGCACACGATCGAGCCTAAGAACTCACTTGAAGATATCACAACACAACTCTAAAACATAAATAATGTCATACAAGCATATATTACAAGCCAGGGCCTCGAGGGCTCGAATACATAAGCTTGATGACAAACAAGCATCAGCGGAAGCGTCAGATATCTGAGTACAGATATAAAAGAAAACACAGAGAAGCCTTAAGAAGGCGAGGCAAAAGAAACACTATGATCAAAAAGGCGCAGGCCTCCTGCCTGGGACCCTCCGAACCTACTCCTGGTCGTCAGTGAAATCGAAGAAGGATCCACCCTCGGGGGAGTAGTGGAAGTTGTCGGCGGGGCAGCTGTCTCAGGGACTCCATCATCTGGTTGCATCAAATGGATATGGGGGAAAAGAAAGCAAAGCAACTGTGAGTACTCATCCGAAGTACTCAGCAAGCAAGGATCGACACTACATATGCAGCATTATCAATGGAAGGCTGTATATGTGGACTGGGCTGCAGAAATGCCAGGGTAGAGAGAACGCCTAGTCCTATCGAAGACTAGCATCTTCGGCGTCTTCAAGCATCTTCAGCGGTCTTGCAGCAATAGAAGAGGGTAGATCAGCATGATGTAAAGTAGTAGTAGTGTCATCAACCTCGCCCAGAGATCCTTTCATGACTCCCTGCAAGAAAGCAATCTCAGAGCCATACTATCCAGTAGTAGTGTTATGTAACAGTCTTGCCCAGAGATCCTTCCTCGACTCCCTGCGAGAAAGCGATCCCGGAGCCACATATCCAGGTATCATCTCAAGGGTCCAGTTCTAGTTGTATCGATCGGGATACAACTCCGAGTGTCCTTTACCGTAGGATCGACTATCGATAGATGTTTTCTTCCCTGTAGGGGTGCACCAACTTACCCACCACGCTCGCTTAACTCCGGCCAAACACACTTTCCTGGGTCATGCCCGGCCTCGGTCAAACGATACACTGCAACCCTACCTACAGCTCAGCAGAGAGGTCCCCGTCGGACTAACCTATGCGCTCAGGGGTCTTGGGCCATCGCCCTATGCACTCCGGGTCGTTGCGAGCAGAGCGAATCTCGGTACCACCCCTCAGGATGGTGCCGGCCCAGCCCGGCCGCAGGGCTGAACTGAACGTTTGACAGAGCTTTCGGCTGATGCTATGATGCAGAGTGCCCATAACTCTTCCCACGTGATGGTTAGTGCTATCCGGCCAAAGGCCGGCTCGGATCAAATATCCAAATCATTAGTGGATCAGGGGTTTGCAGTAACGAGCAGAGACTCACGATCGATGTGACCCCGTTGCCCCGTCTCGAGGACTTGCTGCAAGGGCCAAGAATGCCCGGCCGCGCCTCGTATTCATCTCTCGGGTAACCTCCAGGTCAACCCGTCTTCACATCACTCGCGGATACCCCTCAGGGTCGACCCGCCTTTCCAAGTAACGGTTGTAAAGTCCAAGTATCCGTGTGTCAATAACATCTTGGGAATCCGAGGTATCACCCTCATTGCATTCCTACTCGATGTATCCATCAAGGTGAACTCAGAGGAATCACCCTCGATGGGTTCACACTTGAGGGGTTGCATGACAGCATCGTTATCAGAAGTGGTGAAGGAGGAATCAGCCTTGAGGACCACAGCCGATGAACTAATCTACAAGGTTAACATCAGTAGTGCTGATGAGGTATCACCCTCGGCACTCGATAGTAACCCAGTAGTGTCGTACAACTAACGGGTGATGTGCGGTGCCGGGGCCTGGTCTTCGATTCCATTGATCGGGTCTTCTGATAATCTAGCGGGGCAGTTGGGACAAGTGGGGGTCACTGGTGGGTCTCTAACCAACCTATACTAAGCAGTTTGAAATAGGCAGGTAAGGTAACAACAAGCAGGTTACAAAAGCAGGCTATGCATCAGAATGGGAGCAATTAATTATAGTAGTGAAATCTAATGCAAGCATGAGAAAATAGAATAGGCGATATCGGGATGATCAAAGGGGGGGCTTGCCTGGTTGCTTGGCAGCAAAGGCAGAGCCGTCAGTAACGTAGCCAATCACCGGAGCTGCGTCGGTCTCGGGGTCCACGTCGATACCGAGATCTATCAAGAGAGAAGAGGGAGAGGAAACAGATAAATATAAGGCAGACAAAGCAACACAGAGCGTGCTATGCTAACGTGCAGTGCAGGGTTGCCTAAAAGCATGTCTAAGTCATATTAGTTATTTTAGGATTTAAGTTGGAATTATTAACCGGTGTAGATGCACTATTCACCTACCGGAAACAGGCTAAAAGTTGCGGGTTCACCTCTGTAGAGGGTCCTGTCACGGAAACAGATGGCACGGTCAGCTTCGTCTCATCGTTCTGATCAACTTTCGTGTACAAAGCTTTTCTATCCGAGCTACGGTTTATTTTATATGATTTTCTAAATTTTTAAACATTTTCTGGATTTATTTATTTATTTAAATTCGAATTATCTAAAACATTATCCAAAACAGTGCGTATACTTTTTATACTCAGCTCTGCCTAGCCACAGACACTAACGAGTGGGGCCGGGTCAACGTCCACGTCAGCACAGTCAAAGCTGACGTGTGGGCCAGGGGGTATATTAGTTAGTTTACTTAGTTTAGTTAGCTGGTTAATTAAACCGTGTGGGGCCTGATGTCAGTGAGGGTTAGTGGTTTGGGTTACTGGCTAATGACCCTGACGGGTGGGACCTGCCGGGGTTTAAACCGCGCGCGCGCACCGGCGATGCTCCGGCGAGCACCAGAGAGGGCGGCGGCGCTCGGGATTTGCATAGGGGCGACGGTTTCGGGCGCGGTCGGCTGCTTTTGATTGGGGACTGCACGGCACGTCCAACCGCGACCTCGGTTCGAGCAAGGGAGGCCTCAAACATCGGCAACGATGACCGTGGCGGCGCCAGAGTTCGGCCACGGTAGAACTAGCATCAGCAGGCGCGGTAGCGAGGGGGGAAA
>JAAAWM010009120.1:0-19638 GCA_036873465.1 Thinopyrum obtusiflorum
CTTGATCTCTATCAACGTGTCGTCACATGGTCGTCTCGCCAACTATTGCTTTTTGCAATTGTTGCTATCGCATAGCGATAAAGTAAAGCAATTACATGGCGCTTGCATCTTATGCAATAAATAGACAACCATAAGGCTCCTGCCAGTTGCCGATAACTTTACAAAACATGATCATCTCATATAACAATTTATATCTCATCACGTCTTGACCATATCACATCATAACATGCCCTGCAAAAACAAGTTAGACGTCCTCTACTTTGTTGTTGCAAGTTTTACGTGGCTCCTACGGGCTTATAGCAAGAACCGTTCTTACCTACGCATCAAAACCACAACGATTTTTCGTCAAGTGTGTTGTTTTAACCTTCAACAAGGACCGGGCGTAATCACACTCGATTCAACCAAAGTTGGAGAAACAGACACCCACTAGCCACCTGTGTGCGAAGCACGACGGTAGAACCAGTCTCATGAACGCGGTCATGTAATGTCGGTCTGGGCCGCTTCATCTAACGATACCGCCGAATCAAAGTATGACATGCTGGTAAGCAGTATGACTATTATCGCCCATAACTCTTTGTGTTCTACTCGTGCATATAACATCTATGCATAGACCTGGCTGGGGGGGGGGGGGGGGGGGGGGGGGGGGGGGGGGGGGGGGGGGGGGGGGGGGGGGGGGGGGGGGGGGGGGGGGGGGGGGGGGGGGGGGGGGGGGGGGGGGGGGGGGGGGGGGGGGGGGGGGGGGGGGGGGGGGGGGGGGGGGGGGGGGGGGGGGGGGGGGGGGGGGGGGGGGGGGGGGGGGGGGGGGGGGGGGGGGGGGGGGGGGGGGGGGGGGGGGGGGGGGGGGGGGGGGGGGGGGGGGGGGGGGGGGGGGGGGGGGGGGGGGGGGGGGGGGGGGGGGGGGGGGGGGGGGGGGGGGGGGGGGGGGGGGGGGGGGGGGGGGGGGGGGGGGGGGGGGGGGGGGGGGGGGGGGGGGGGGGGGGGGGGGGGGGGGGGGGGGGGGGGGGGGGGGGGGGGGGGGGGGGGGGGGGGGGGGGGGGGGGGGGGGGGGGGGGGGGGGGGGGGGGGGGGGGGGGGGGGGGGGGGGGGGGGGGGGGGGGGGGGGGGGGGGGGGGGGGGGGGGGGGGGGGGGGGGGGGGGGGGGGGGGGGGGGGGGGGGGGGGGGGGGGGGGGGGGGGGGGGGGGGGGGGGGGGGGGGGGGGGGGGGGGGGGGGGGGGGGGGGGGGGGGGGGGGGGGGGGGGGGGGGGGGGGGGGGGGGGGGGGGGGGGGGGGGGGGGGGGGGGGGGGGGGGGGGGGGGGGGGGGGGGGGGGGGGGGGGGGGGGGGGGGGGGGGGGGGGGGGGGGGGGGGGGGGGGGGGGGGGGGGGGGGGGGGGGGGGGGGGGGGGGGGGGGGGGGGGGGGGGGGGGGGGGGGGGGGGGGGGGGGGGGGGGGGGGGGGGGGGGGGGGGGGGGGGGGGGGGGGGGGGGGGGGGGGGGGGGGGGGGGGGGGGGGGGGGGGGGGGGGGGGGGGGGGGGGGGGGGGGGGGGGGGGGGGGGGGGGGGGGGGGGGGGGGGGGGGGGGGGGGGGGGGGGGGGGGGGGGGGGGGGGGGGGGGGGGGGGGGGGGGGGGGGGGGGGGGGGGGGGGGGGGGGGGGGCTCCTACATATTCTACGAAGATCTTTATCGGTCAAACTGTTGGGGAACGCAGTATTTCAAAAAATTTACCTACGATCACGCAAGATCTATTTATGTGATGCATAGCAACGAGCGGCAGAGTGTGTCCACGTACCCTCATAGACCGAAAGCGGAAGCGTTAAGTAACGTGGTTGATGTAGTTGAACGTCTTCGTGATCCAACTGATCAAGTACCGAACGCACGGCACCTCCGCGATCTGCACACGTTCAGCTCGGTGACGTCCCTCGAACTCTTGATCCAGCTAAGGCCGAAGGAGAGTTTCATCAGAACGATGGCGTGATGACGGTGATGATGAAGTTACCGACGCAGGGCTTCGCCTAAGCACTACAACGATATGATCGAGGTGGAAATCTATGGAGGGGGGCACCGCACACGGCTAAACAATCAACTTGTGTGCCTCTGGGGTTCCCCCCTGCCTCGTATATAAAGGAGCAAGGGGGAGGCCGGCCGGCCCTCATAGGGCGCGCCCAAGGGGGGCAATCCTACTCCAAGTTGGAGTTGGATCCCCCCTTTCCTAGTCCTACTAGGAGAAGAAGGAGAGGGGAAAGAGAAGGAACGAGGGGGCGCCGCCCCTCCCCCTAGTCCAATTCGGACTAGGCCCATGGGGGGGGCGCGGCCAGCCCTTGGCTGCCCCTCTCTCTCTCCCCTAGGCCAAATAAGGCCCATTACTTCTCCGGTGGTTCCGATAACCCTTCCGGCACTCCGATATTTATCCGGTGACCCCCGGAACTCATCCGGTGTCCGAATAACATCGTCCAATATATCATTCTTTATGTCTCGACCATTTCGAGACTCCTCGTCATGTCCATGATCACATCCGGGACTCTGAACTACCTTCGCTACATCAAAACACATAAACTCATAATACCGATCGTCATCGAACGTTAAGCGTGCGGACCCTACGGGTTCAAGAACTATGTAGACATGACCGAGACTCATCTCCAGTCAATAACCAATAGCGGAACCTGGATGCTCATATTGGCTCCCACATATTCTACGAAGATCTTTATCGGTCAAACCGCATAACAACATACGTTGTTCCCTTTATCATCGGTATGTTACTTGCCCGAGATTCGATCGTCGGTATCACTATACCTAGTTCAATCTCGTTACCGGCAAGTCTCTTTACTCGTTCCGTAATGCATCATCCCGTAACTAACTCATTAGTCATATTGTTTGCAAGGCTTATAGTGATGTGCATTACCGAGAGGGCCCAGAGATACCTCTCCGGGGGGGGGGGGGGGGGGGGGGGGGGGGGGGGGGGGGGGGGGGGGGGGGGGGGGGGGGGGGGGGGGGGGGGGGGGGGGGGGGGGGGGGGGGGGGGGGGGGGGGGGGGGGGGGGGGGGGGGGGGGGGGGGGGGGGGGGGGGGGGGGGGGGGGGGGGGGGGGGGGGGGGGGGGGGGGGGGGGGGGGGGGGGGGGGGGGGGGGGGGGGGGGGGGGGGGGGGGGGGGGGGGGGGGGGGGGGGGGGGGGGGGGGGGGGGGGGGGGGGGGGGGGGGGGGGGGGGGGGGGGGGGGGGGGGGGGGGGGGGGGGGGGGGGGGGGGGGGGGGGGGGGGGGGGGGGGGGGGGGGGGGGGGGGGGGGGGGGGGGGGGGGGGGGGGGGGGGGGGGGGGGGGGGGGGGGGGGGGGGGGGGGGGGGGGGGGGGGGGGGGGGGGGGGGGGGGGGGGGGGGGGGGGGGGGGGGGGGGGGGGGGGGGGGGGGGGGGGGGGGGGGGGGGGGGGGGGGGGGGGGGGGGGGGGGGGGGGGGGGGGGGGGGGGGGGGGGGGGGGGGGGGGGGGGGGGGGGGGGGGGGGGGGGGGGGGGGGGGGGGGGGGGGGGGGGGGGGGGGGGGGGGGGGGGGGGGGGGGGGGGGGGGGGGGGGGGGGGGGGGGGGGGGGGGGGGGGGGGGGGGGGGGGGGGGGGGGGGGGGGGGGGGGGGGGGGGGGGGGGGGGGGGGGGGGGGGGGGGGGGGGGGGGGGGGGGGGGGGGGGGGGGGGGGGGGGGGGGGGGGGGGGGGGGGGGGGGGGGGGGGGGGGGGGGGGGGGGGGGGGGGGGGGGGGGGGGGGGGGGGGGGGGGGGGGGGGGGGGGGGGGGGGGGGGGGGGGGGGGGGGGGGGGGGGGGGGGGGGGGGGGGGGGGGGGGGGGGGGGGGGGGGGGGGGGGGGGGGGGGGGGGGGGGGGGGGGGGGGGGGGGGGGGGGGGGGGGGGGGGGGGGGGGGGGGGGGGGGGGGGGGGGGGGGGGGGGGGGGGGGGGGGGGGGGGGGGGGGGGGGGGGGGGGGGGGGGGGGGGGGGGGGGGGGGGGGGGGGGGGGGGGGGGGGGGGGGGGGGGGGGGGGGGGGGGGGGGGGGGGGGGGGGGGGGGGGGGGGGGGGGGGGGGGGGGGGGGGGGGGGGGGGGGGGGGGGGGGGGGGGGGGGGGGGGGGGGGGGGGGGGGGGGGGGGGGGGGGGGGGGGGGGGGGGGGGGGGGGGGGGGGGGGGGGGGGGGGGGGGGGGGGGGGGGGGGGGGGGGGGGGGGGGGGGGGGGGGGGGGGGGGGGGGGGGGGGGGGGGGGGGGGGGGGGGGGGGGGGGGGGGGGGGGGGGGGGGGGGGGGGGGGGGGGGGGGGGGGGGGGGGGGGGGGGGGGGGGGGGGGGGGGGGGGGGGGGGGGGGGGGGGGGGGGGGGGGGGGGGGGGGGGGGGGGGGGGGGGGGGGGGGGGGGGGGGGGGGGGGGGGGGGGGGGGGGGGGGGGGGGGGGGGGGGGGGGGGGGGGGGGGGGGGGGGGGGGGGGGGGGGGGGGGGGGGGGGGGGGGGGGGGGGGGGGGGGGGGGGGGGGGGGGGGGGGGGGGGGGGGGGGGGGGGGGGGGGGGGGGGGGGGGGGGGGGGGGGGGGGGGGGGGGGGGGGGGGGGGGGGGGGGGGGGGGGGGGGGGGGGGGGGGGGGGGGGGGGGGGGGGGGGGGGGGGGGGGGGGGGGGGGGGGGGGGGGGGGGGGGGGGGGGGGGGGGGGGGGGGGGGGGGGGGGGGGGGGGGGGGGGGGGGGGGGGGGGGGGGGGGGGGGGGGGGGGGGGGGGGGGGGGGGGGGGGGGGGGGGGGGGGGGGGGGGGGGGGGGGGGGGGGGGGGGGGGGGGGGGGGGGGGGGGGGGGGGGGGGGGGGGGGGGGGGGGGGGGGGGGGGGGGGGGGGGGGGGGGGGGGGGGGGGGGGGGGGGGGGGGGGGGGGGGGGGGGGGGGGGGGGGGGGGGGGGGGGGGGGGGGGGGGGGGGGGGGGGGGGGGGGGGGGGGGGGGGGGGGGGGGGGGGGGGGGGGGGGGGGGGGGGGGGGGGGGGGGGGGGGGGGGGGGGGGGGGGGGGGGGGGGGGGAGTCCTACTCCTACTAGGAGGAGGACTCCTCCTCCTAGCGCGCCCATAGAGGGCCGGCCGGCCTTCCCCCTTGCTCCTTTATATATAGGGGCAGGCGGGCACCTCTAGACACACAAGTTGATCAGTTGATCTCTCCCAGCCGTGTGCGGTGCCCCCCTCCACCATATTCCACCTCGGTCATATCGTAGCGGTGCTTAGGCGAAGCCCTGCGTTGGTAGCAATATCATCACCGTCACGACACCGTCGTGCTGACGGAACTCTCGCATGAAGCTCTGCTGGATCGGAGGTCGCGGGACGTCATCGAGCTGAACGTGTGCTGAACTCGGAGGTGCCGTGCGTTCGGTACTTGGATCGTTCGGATCGTGTAGACGTACGACTACATCAACTGCGTTGTGCTAACGCTTCCGCTTTCGGTCGACGAGGGTACGTGGACAACACTCTCCCCTCTTGTTGCTATGCATCACCATGATCTTGCGTGTGCATAGGAATTTTTTTGAAATTACTACGTTCCCCAACAATTACCAACTTGTAACACCCATAATGCGGCTATATCTCCCACGTCTCAGGGCACGACTTAGAGGCATAGCCACATGGTAGGCATTTCGCAATAGGGGTAATCTTTACACATCTCATGTACTGAATAAGAAAGGGATAAAGATTTGGCTTACAATCGCCATTGCTATTGCTTTCTTCATAACTTATACATGTTCCTATGACTATGAGATTATGCAACTCCCGTTTACCAGAGGAACACTTTGTGTGCTACCAAACGTCACAACGTAACTGGGTGAATATAAAGGTGCTCTACAGGTGTCTCCGAAGGTACTTGTTGGGTTGGCGTATTTCGAGATTAGGATTTGTCACTCCGATTGCCGGAGAGGTATCTCTGGGCCCTCTCGGTAATGCACATCACTTAAGCCTTGCAAGCATTGCAACCAATAAGTTAGTTGCGGGATGGTGTATTACGGGAACGAGTAAAGAGACTTGCCAGTAACGAGATTGAACTAGTTATTGAGATACCGACGATCGAATCTCGGGCAAGTAACATACCGATGACAAAGGGAACAATGTATGTTGTTATGCGGTCTGACCGATAAAGATCTTCATAGAATATGTGGGAGCCAATATGAGCATCTAGGTTCCGCTATTGGTTATTGACCGGAGACATGTCTCGGTCATGTCTACATAGTTCTCGAGCCCGTAGGGTCCGCACGCTTAAAGTTTCGGTGACAATTGTATTATGAGTTTATGTGATTTGATGTACCGAAGGTAGTTCGGAGTCTCAGATGAGATCGGGTACATGACGAGGAGTCTCGAAATGGTCGAGACGTAAAGATCGATATATTGGACGACTATATTCGAACATCGGAAAGGTTCGGAGTGGTTCGGGTATTTTCGGGGGTACCGGGGAGTTACGGGAATACGAGGGAGAAGTAATGGGCCTCATGGGCCAAGTGGTGGAAGAGAGGAGGCAGGGCGCACGACCCCCCTAGCCCAAACCGAATTGGACTAGGGGGCCGGCCCCCCTTTCCTCTTTTTCCTCCTTCTCCTTCCTTCTCCTTCTCCTCCTTCCTTTCCTCCTCCTAGGGGGGGGGGGGGGGGGGGGGGGGGGGGGGGGGGGGGGGGGGGGGGGGGGGGGGGGGGGGGGGGGGGGGGGGGGGGGGGGGGGGGGGGGGGGGGGGGGGGGGGGGGGGGGGGGGGGGGGGGGGGGGGGGGGGGGGGGGGGGGGGGGGGGGGGGGGGGGGGGGGGGGGGGGGGGGGGGGGGGGGGGGGGGGGGGGGGGGGGGGGGGGGGGGGGGGGGGGGGGGGGGGGGGGGGGGGGGGGGGGGGGGGGGGGGGGGGGGGGGGGGGGGGGGGGGGTGATCTACAACATAGATATGCAAATACTATCAGGACTAAGTTCATGATAAATTAAAGTTCAATTAATCATATTACTAAAGAACTCCCACTTAGATTGACATCCCTCTAATCATCTAAGTGATCACGTGATCCATATCAACTAAACCATGTCCGATCATCACGTGAGATGGAGTAGTTTTCAATGGTGAACATCACTATGTTGATCTTATCTACTATATGATTCACGCTCGACCTTTCGGTCTCAGTGTTTCGAGGCCATATCTGCATATGCTAGGCTCGTCAAGTTTAATCCGAGTATTCTGCGTGTGCAAAACTGGCTTGCACCCGTTGTATGTGAACGTAGAGCTTATCACACCCGATCATCACGTGGTGTCTCAGCACGACGAACTGTAGCAACGGTGCATACTCAGGGAGAACACTTATACCTTGAAATTTAGTGAGAAATCATCTTATAATTAATGCTACCGCCGTACTAAGCAAAATAAGATGTATAAAAGATAAACATCACATGCAATCAAAATATGTGACATGATATGGCCATCATCATCTTGTGCCTTTGATCTCCATCTCTGAAGTACCCTCATGATCTCCATCGTCACCGGCATGACACCATGATCTCCATGATCTTGATCTCTATCAACATGTCGTTACATGTTTGTCTCACCAACTATTGCTTTTGCAACTATTGCTATCGCATAGCGATAAAGTAAAGCAATTATATGGCGCTTGCATCTTATGCACTAAAGAGACAACCATAAGGCTCCTGCCAGTTGCCGATAACTTTAACAAAACATGATCATCTCATACAACAATTTATATATCATCACGTCTTGACCATATCATATCACAGCAAGCCCTGCAAAAACAAGTTAGATGTCCTCTACTTTGTTGTTGCAAGTTTTACGTGGCTGCTACGGGCTTAGCAAGAACCGTTCTGACCTACGCATCAAAAACCACAACAATTTTTCGTCAAGTGTGATGTTTTAACCTTCAACAAGGACCGGGCGTAGTCACACTCGATTCAACTAAAGCTGGAGAAATAGACACCCACTAGCCCCCTGTGTGCGAAGCACGTCGGTAGAACCAGTCTCGTGTAAGCATACGCGTAATGTCGGTCTGGGCCGCTTCATCGAACAATACCGCCGAATCAAAGTATGACATGCTGGTAAGCAGTATGACTATTATCGCCCACAACTCTTTGTGTTCTACTCATGCATATAACATCTACGCATAGACCTGGCTCTGATACCACTGTTTTGTAACGCAGTAATTTAAAAAAAAAATCTATGCACACGCAAGATCTATCATGGTGATGCATAGCAAAGAGAGGGGAGAGTGTTGTCTATGTACCCTCATAGACCGAAAGCGGAAGCGTTATGACAACGCGGTTGATGTAGTCGTACGTCTTCACGATCCGACCGATCCTAGTACCGAAAGTACAGCACCTCCGCGATCTGCACACGTTCAGCTCGGTGACGTCCCATGAACTCTTGATCCAGCTGAGTGTGGAGGGAGAGTTTCGTCAGCACGACGGCGTGATGATGAAGCTACCGGCGCAGGGCTTCGCCTAAGCACTACGACGATATGACCGAGGTGGATTATGGTGGAGGGGGCACCGCACACGGCTAAGACAATGATCAACTTGTGTGTCTATGGGGTGCCCCCCTCCCCTGTATATAAAGGAGTGGAGGAGGGGGAGGGCCGACCCTCTCTATGGCGCACCCTAGGGGAGTCCTACTCCCACCGGGAGTAGGATTCCCCCTTCCAAGTAGGAGTAGGAGAGGAAGGAACGAGGAGAGAGGGAGGAAGGGAAGGGGGGCCGGGCCCCCTCCCAATTCAGATTGGGCTTGGGGGGGGGGCCCTCCTAGGCCGCCTCCTCCTCTCTCCCACTAAGGCCCAATAAGGCCCATACACTCCCCGGGGGGTTCCGGTAACCCCCCGGTACTCCGGTAAATTCCCGAACTCACCCGGAACCATTCCGATGTTCAAACATAGTCATCCAATATATCGATCTTTATGTCTCGACCATTTCGAGACTCCTTGTCATGTCCGTGATCATATCCGGAACTTCGAACCGGTACATCAAAACACATAAACTCATAATACCGATCGTCACCGAACGTTAAGCGTGCGGACCCTACGGGTTCGAGAACTATGTAGACATGACCGCGACTCATCTCCGGTCAATAACCAATAGCGGAACCTGGATGCTCATATTGGTTCCTACATATTCTACGAAGATCTTTATCGGTCAAACCGCACAACAACATACATAGTTCCTTTTGTCATCGGTATGTTACTTGCCCGAGATTCGATCGTCGGTATCTCAATACCTAGTTCAATCTCATTACCGGCAAGTCTCTTTACTCGTTCCATAATGCATCATCCCGCAACTAACTCGGGGGGGGGGGGGGGGGGGGGGGGGGGGGGGGGGGGGGGGGGGGGGGGGGGGGGGGGGGGGGGGGGGGGGGGGGGGGGGGGGGGGGGGGGGGGGGGGGGGGGGGGGGGGGGGGGGGGGGGGGGGGGGGGGGGGGGGGGGGGGGGGGGGGGGGGGGGGGGGGGGGGGGGGGGGGGGGGGGGGGGGGGGGGGGGGGGGGGGGGGCGGGAGTTGCATAATCTCATAGTCAGAGGAACATGTATAAGTCATGAAGAAAGTAATAGCAACAAACTAAACGATCAGCGTGCTAAGCTAACGGATGGGTCTTGTCAATCACATCATTCTCTAATGATGTGATCCCGTTCATCAAATGACAACTCATGTCTATGGCTAGGAAACTTAACCATCTTTGATTAACGAGCTAGTCAAGTAGAGGCATACTAGTGACACTTTGTTTGTCTATGTATTCACACATGTATTAAGTTTTCGGTTAATACAATTCTAGCATGAATAATAAACATTTATCATGATATAAGGAAATATAAATAACAACTTTATTATTGCCTCTAGGGCATATTTCCTTCAGTTTTTCCATTCAAAGGTTGTTCTTGTGCATCAGACATCAAAAAGGAAGAGGGTGATTGCCGAACCTGAAGGAGCACCAGCAAAGTCCTTGAAAAATGTGGTAGTGCCGGAGAAATCAGATAGCACCCCACTTATATTGGCTCTACAACCAGTGACACAAAATGTAGTACCGACTCCAGCAGACTGTACCCATACTTCACTGGCCACACCACTAGCCCCACCACACAGGACCTGCACTCCAGCAAAAGGTATGCCGATTTCAGTTGCCATAGCACCAGCCGTACCATAGAAAAATCCCACTCCAGCAAAAAGTACAGCAAGTCCACCGATCGAAGACCTATCCCAACTACAGAGACGGCCAATTCCTGCAGATTGGAACCCCATTCCAGTTATTCCAAGTTTAAAAGACAATGCTTTCAATGTTGTTATGGACTACGTGCATATATTCCCATCATGGGAAGATTATAGTGAAGACAAACACCATTTTCACACCTTCCTGTCCCACTTACGTGTAAGTGCTATTATTCATGGTGATTATTTTCCTATTTTCTGCTGATTGAACATGTCAATGATTTACATTACATTGTTGTAAGTAGGCGAGGATCTGGATAGTCATGACAAGCAAAGCTTGCTTGCGCTTTTCAAGGAAGCGTTGCAGCAGTATCGGTGTTACTTGAGGAAAACACACTTTGATGGCAAGTCTATAAACGAATTTCCGGTGAAGTCTCCTGTGCTAAATTTAGAAGACATTGAATGGAAAAACCTTGTTATGCACTGGTCTCGTTCCCAGGATGAGGTACTGTCTACGATATCACATGACAATTTGAACTTCTACTTTTCTGCATGTGCCTTACGGATCTCTTTTGCAAGAAATCTGCTCGAAGAAGAATTCCGGTTTGAAAAGGACGACAGGATATCGCAAATATGCGGGGGGGGGGGGGGGGGGGGGGGGGGGGGGGGGGGGGGGGGGGGGGGGGGGGGGGGGGGGGGGGGGGGGGGGGGGGGGGGGGGGGGGGGGGGGGGGGGGGGGGGGGGGGGGGGGGGGGGGGGGGGGGGGGGGGGGGGGGGGGGGGGGGGGGGGGGGGGGGGGGGGGGGGGGGGGGGGGGGGGGGGGGGGGGGGGGGGGGGGGGGGGGGGGGGGGGGGGGGGGGGGGGGGGGGGGGGGGGGGGGGGGGGGGGGGGGGGGGGGGGGGGGGGGGGGGGGGGGGGGGGGGGGGGGGGGGGGGGGGGGGGGGGGGGGGGGGGGGGGGGGGGGGGGGGGGGGGGGGGGGGGGGGGGGGGGGGGGGGGGGGGGGGGGGGGGGGGGGGGGGGGGGGGGGGGGGGGGGGGGGGGGGGGGGGGGGGGGGGGGGGGGGGGGGGGGGGGGGGGGGGGGGGGGGGGGGGGGGGGGGGGGGGGGGGGGGGGGGGGGGGGGGGGGGGGGGGGGGGGGGGGGGGGGGGGGGGGGGGGGGGGGGGGGGGGGGGGGGGGGGGGGGGGGGGGGGGGGGGGGGGGGGGGGGGGGGGGGGGGGGGGGGGGGGGGGGGGGGGGGGGGGGGGGGGGGGGGGGGGGGGGGGGGGGGGGGGGGGGGGGGGGGGGGGGGGGGGGGGGGGGGGGGGGGGGGGGGGGGGGGGGGGGGGGGGGGGGGGGGGGGGGGGGGGGGGGGGGGGGGGGGGGGGGGGGGGGGGGGGGGGGGGGGGGGGGGGGGGGGGGGGGGGGGGGGGGGGGGGGGGGGGGGGGGGGGGGGGGGGGGGGGGGGGGGGGGGGGGGGGGGGGGGGGGGGGGGGGGGGGGGGGGGGGGGGGGGGGGGGGGGGGGGGGGGGGGGGGGGGGGGGGGGGGGGGGGGGGGGGGGGGGGGGGGGGGGGGGGGGGGGGGGGGGGGGGGGGGGGGGGGGGGGGGGGGGGGGGGGGGGGGGGGGGGGGGGGGGGGGGGGGGGGGGGGGGGGGGGGGGGGGGGGGGGGGGGGGGGGGGGGGGGGGGGGGGGGGGGGGGGGGGGGGGGGGGGGGGGGGGGGGGGGGGGGGGGGGGGGGGGGGGGGGGGGGGGGGGGGGGGGGGGGGGGGGGGGGGGGGGGGGGGGGGGGGGGGGGGGGGGGGGGGGGGGGGGGGGGGGGGGGGGGGGGGGGGGGGGGGGGGGGGGGGGGGGGGGGGGGGGGGGGGGGGGGGGGGGGGGGGGGGGGGGGGGGGGGGGGGGGGGGGGGGGGGGGGGGGGGGGGGGGGGCCCGTCAACTGGACGCTATGCTTTTGGGCCCACTTGCTAAAGGCCCATTTATTAATTCGGCCTGATATTAGTTTCGGCCTGTTAAGGGCCCGTTTAACATTTCGGCCCTATATTAATTTCGACCTGTTAAAAGCCTGTCATATTGTTGGGCCTAACTACGACCCAGTTTGCATCCGGCCTGCTCACAACCGATATCTGATTGGGCCAAACAAGGACCAAGACAATTTTGGCCTGTTAAAAGCCCGTGATTTGATTCGCACAATCATGGGTAGGGGTCCATTTCGGGCTGCTGCCGGCCCGTGAGCTGTTCGGCACGTTTCAGGCCCAACCTACTTCTCAGCCTCCTAAAAGTCCATTGAGTTTTCTTGCGAAAAGAGGGTCGGGGGTTACTCGGCCTATTAAAGGCCCTTATCTACTAGTGGGCTAGTTTACTTTTGGCCGTTTAACGGACCAAGATGACCGGGCCCGTGATGCGGATCATACATCGTGATTACATGACGGCCCGATTATGTACCGTAACTTTATGGTTTGGCCGGTTTACTGCAAAGATAGTATATATATATAGTAAAATAACTGCAGCATCATGAATAAGAAAAAACCTAGACTATACAATAAAGAAGTTACGACATATTACATCCACTCGGCATCAAAGTTCTTGACTATGATAATAAAGCACAAGCAGCGCTACTGTGCTGCATCACCCTTTCCTCTTCAAGGAAAACAAACGCAAGCTCAAGACGTAGCAGGACCCTAGTAGGCCGGCCCATTAACTGGCTGCCATGTTTCGGGCCAAATGTCGACCCATATTTGATCCGGTCCATTAATGACCTGCCACGTTCCGAGCCTAATAATGGCCCATATGAGATCCGGCCCGTTAAAAGCCTACCACGTTCTGGGGGGGGGGGGGGGGGGGGGGGGGGGGGGGGGGGGGGGGGGGGGGGGGGGGGGGGGGGGGGGGGGGGGGGGGGGGGGGGGGGGGGGGGGGGGGGGGGGGGGGGGGGGGGGGGGGGGGGGGGGGGGGGGGGGGGGGGGGGGGGGGGGGGGGGGGGGGGGGGGGGGGGGGGGGGGGGGGGGGGGGGGGGGGGGGGGGGGGGGGGGGGGGGGGGGGGGGGGGGGGGGGGGGGGGGGGGGGGGGGGGGGGGGGGGGGGGGGGGGGGGGGGGGGGGGGGGGGGGGGGGGGGGGGGGGGGGGGGGGGGGGGGGGGGGGGGGGGGGGGGGGGGGGGGGGGGGGGGGGGGGGGGGGGGGGGGGGGGGGGGGGGGGGGGGGGGGGGGGGGGGGGGGGGGGGGGGGGGGGGGGGGGGGGGGGGGGGGGGGGGGGGGGGGGGGGGGGGGGGGGGGGGGGGGGGGGGGGGGGGGGGGGGGGGGGGGGGGGGGGGGGGGGGGGGGGGGGGGGGGGGGGGGGGGGGGGGGGGGGGGGGGGGGGGGGGGGGGGGGGGGGGGGGGGGGGGGGGGGGGGGGGGGGGGGGGGGGGGGGGGGGGGGGGGGGGGGGGGGGGGGGGGGGGGGGGGGGGGGGGGGGGGGGGGGGGGGGGGGGGGGGGGGGGGGGGGGGGGGGGGGGGGGGGGGGGGGGGGGGGGGGGGGGGGGGGGGGGGGGGGGGGGGGGGGGGGGGGGGGGGGGGGGGGGGGGGGGGGGGGGGGGGGGGGGGGGGGGGGGGGGGGGGGGGGGGGGGGGGGGGGGGGGGGGGGGGGGGGGGGGGGGGGGGGGGGGGGGGGGGGGGGGGGGGGGGGGGGGGGGGGGGGGGGGGGGGGGGGGGGGGGGGGGGGGGGGGGGGGGGGGGGGGGGGGGGGGGGGGGGGGGGGGGGGGGGGGGGGGGGGGGGGGGGGGGGGGGGGGGGGGGGGGGGGGGGGGGGGGGGGGGGGGGGGGGGGGGGGGGGGGGGGGGGGGGGGGGGGGGGGGGGGGGGGGGGGGGGGGGGGGGGGGGGGGGGGGGGGGGGGGGGGGGGGGGGGGGGGGGGGGGGGGGGGGGGGGGGGGGGGGGGGGGGGGGGGGGGGGGGGGGGGGGGGGGGGGGGGGGGGGGGGGGGGGGGGGGGGGGGGGGGGGGGGGGGGGGGGGGGGGGGGGGGGGGGGGGGGGGGGGGGGGGGGGGGGGGGGGGGGGGGGGGGGGGGGGGGGGGGGGGGGGGGGGGGGGGGGGGGGGGGGGGGGGGGGGGGGGGGGGGGGGGGGGGGGGGGGGGGGGGGGGGGGGGGGGGGGGGGGGGGGGGGGGGGGGGGGGGGGGGGGGGGGGGGGGGGGGGGGGGGGGGGGGGGGGGGGGGGGGGGGGGGGGGGGGGGGGGGGGGGGGGGGGGGGGGGGGGGGGGGGGGGGGGGGGGGGGGGGGGGGGGGGGGGGGGGGGGGGGGGGGGGGGGGGGGGGGGGGGGGGGGGGGGGGGGGGGGGGGGGGGGGGGGGGGGGGGGGGGGGGGGGGGGGGGGGGGGGGGGGGGGGGGGGGGGGGGGGGGGGGGGGGGGGGGGGGGGGGGGGGGGGGGGGGGGGGGGGGGGGGGGGGGGGGGGGGGGGGGGGGGGGGGGGGGGGGGGGGGGGGGGGGGGGGGGGGGGGGGGGGGGGGGGGGGGGGGGGGGGGGGGGGGGGGGGGGGGGGGGGGGGGGGGGGGGGGGGGGGGGGGGGGGGGGGGGGGGGGGGGGGGGGGGGGGGGGGGGGGGGGGGGGGGGGGGGGGGGGGGGGGGGGGGGGGGGGGGGGGGGGGGGGGGGGGGGGGGGGGGGGGGGGGGGGGGGGGGGGGGGGGGGGGGGGGGGGGGGGGGGGGGGGGGGGGGGGGGGGGGGGGGGGGGGGGGGGGGGGGGGGGGGGGGGGGGGGGGGGGGGGGGGGGGGGGGGGGGGGGGGGGGGGGGGGGGGGGGGGGGGGGGGGGGGGGGGGGGGGGGGGGGGGGGGGGGGGGGGGGGGGGGGGGGGGGGGGGGGGGGGGGGGGGGGGGGGGGGGGGGGGGGGGGGGGGGGGGGGGGGGGGGGGGGGGGGGGGGGGGGGGGGGGGGGGGGGGGGGGGGGGGGGGGGGGGGGGGGGGGGGGGGGGGGGGGGGGGGGGGGGGGGGGGGGGGGGGGGGGGGGGGGGGGGGGGGGGGGGGGGGGGGGGGGGGGGGGGGGGGGGGGGGGGGGGGGGGGGGGGGGGGGGGGGGGGGGGGGGGGGGGGGGGGGGGGGGGGGGGGGGGGGGGGGGGGGGGGGGGGGGGGGGGGGGGGGGGGGGGGGGGGGGGGGGGGGGGGGGGGGGGGGGGGGGGGGGGGGGGGGGGGGGGGGGGGGGGGGGGGGGGGGGGGGGGGGGGGGGGGGGGGGGGGGGGGGGGGGGGGGGGGGGGGGGGGGGGGGGGGGGGGGGGGGGGGGGGGGGGGGGGGGGGGGGGGGGGGGGGGGGGGGGGGGGGGGGGGGGGGGGGGGGGGGGGGGGGGGGGGGGGGGGGGGGGGGGGGGGGGGGGGGGGGGGGGGGGGGGGGGGGGGGGGGGGGGGGGGGGGGGGGGGGGGGGGGGGGGGGGGGGGGGGGGGGGGGGGGGGGGGGGGGGGGGGGGGGGGGGGGGGGGGGGGGGGGGGGGGGGGGGGGGGGGGGGGGGGGGGGGGGGGGGGGGGGGGGGGGGGGGGGGGGGGGGGGGGGGGGGGGGGGGGGGGGGGGGGGGGGGGGGGGGGGGGGGGGGGGGGGGGGGGGGGGGGGGGGGGGGGGGGGGGGGGGGGGGGGGGGGGGGGGGGGGGGGGGGGGGGGGGGGGGGGGGGGGGGGGGGGGGGGGGGGGGGGGGGGGGGGGGGGGGGGGGGGGGGGGGGGGGGGGGGGGGGGGGGGGGGGGGGGGGGGGGGGGGGGGGGGGGGGGGGGGGGGGGGGGGGGGGGGGGGGGGGGGGGGGGGGGGGGGGGGGGGGGGGGGGGGGGGGGGGGGGGGGGGGGGGGGGGGGGGGGGGGGGGGGGGGGGGGGGGGGGGGGGGGGGGGGGGGGGGGGGGGGGGGGGGGGGGGGGGGGGGGGGGGGGGGGGGGGGGGGGGGGGGGGGGGGGGGGGGGGGGGGGGGGGGGGGGGGGGGGGGGGGGGGGGGGGGGGGGGGGGGGGGGGGGGGGGGGGGGGGGGGGGGGGGGGGGGGGGGGGGGGGGGGGGGGGGGGGGGGGGGGGGGGGGGGGGGGGGGGGGGGGGGGGGGGGGGGGGGGGGGGGGGGGGGGGGGGGGGGGGGGGGGGGGGGGGGGGGGGGGGGGGGGGGGGGGGGGGGGGGGGGGGGGGGGGGGGGGGGGGGGGGGGGGGGGGGGGGGGGGGGGGGGGGGGGGGGGGGGGGGGGGGGGGGGGGGGGGGGGGGGGGGGGGGGGGGGGGGGGGGGGGGGGGGGGGGGGGGGGGGGGGGGGGGGGGGGGGGGGGGGGGGGGGGGGGGGGGGGGGGGGGGGGGGGGGGGGGGGGGGGGGGGGGGGGGGGGGGGGGGGGGGGGGGGGGGGGGGGGGGGGGGGGGGGGGGGGGGGGGGGGGGGGGGGGGGGGGGGGGGGGGGGGGGGGGGGGGGGGGGGGGGGGGGGGGGGGGGGGGGGGGGGGGGGGGGGGGGGGGGGGGGGGGGGGGGGGGGGGGGGGGGGGGGGGGGGGGGGGGGGGGGGGGGGGGGGGGGGGGGGGGGGGGGGGGGGGGGGGGGGGGGGGGGGGGGGGGGGGGGGGGGGGGGGGGGGGGGGGGGGGGGGGGGGGGGGGGGGGGGGGGGGGGGGGGGGGGGGGGGGGGGGGGGGGGGGGGGGGGGGGGGGGGGGGGGGGGGGGGGGGGGGGGGGGGGGGGGGGGGGGGGGGGGGGGGGGGGGGGGGGGGGGGGGGGGGGGGGGGGGGGGGGGGGGGGGGGGGGGGGGGGGGGGGGGGGGGGGGGGGGGGGGGGGGGGGGGGGGGGGGGGGGGGGGGGGGGGGGGGGGGGGGGGGGGGGGGGGGGGGGGGGGGGGGGGGGGGGGGGGGGGGGGGGGGGGGGGGGGGGGGGGGGGGGGGGGGGGGGGGGGGGGGGGGGGGGGGGGGGGGGGGGGGGGGGGGGGGGGGGGGGGGGGGGGGGGGGGGGGGGGGGGGGGGGGGGGGGGGGGGGGGGGGGGGGGGGGGGGGGGGGGGGGGGGGGGGGGGGGGGGGGGGGGGGGGGGGGGGGGGGGGGGGGGGGGGGGGGGGGGGGGGGGGGGGGGGGGGGGGGGGGGGGGGGGGGGGGGGGGGGGGGGGGGGGGGGGGGGGGGGGGGGGGGGGGGGGGGGGGGGGGGGGGGGGGGGGGGGGGGGGGGGGGGGGGGGGGGGGGGGGGGGGGGGGGGGGGGGGGGGGGGGGGGGGGGGGGGGGGGGGGGGGGGGGGGGGGGGGGGGGGGGGGGGGGGGGGGGGGGGGGGGGGGGGGGGGGGGGGGGGGGGGGGGGGGGGGGGGGGGGGGGGGGGGGGGGGGGGGGGGGGGGGGGGGGGGGGGGGGGGGGGGGGGGGGGGGGGGGGGGGGGGGGGGGGGGGGGGGGGGGGGGGGGGGGGGGGGGGGGGGGGGGGGGGGGGGGGGGGGGGGGGGGGGGGGGGGGGGGGGGGGGGGGGGGGGGGGGGGGGGGGGGGGGGGGGGGGGGGGGGGGGGGGGGGGGGGGGGGGGGGGGGGGGGGGGGGGGGGGGGGGGGGGGGGGGGGGGGGGGGGGGGGGGGGGGGGGGGGGGGGGGGGGGGGGGGGGGGGGGGGGGGGGGGGGGGGGGGGGGGGGGGGGGGGGGGGGGGGGGGGGGGGGGGGGGGGGGGGGGGGGGGGGGGGGGGGGGGGGGGGGGGGGGGGGGGGGGGGGGGGGGGGGGGGGGGGGGGGGGGGGGGGGGGGGGGGGGGGGGGGGGGGGGGGGGGGGGGGGGGGGGGGGGGGGGGGGGGGGGGGGGGGGGGGGGGGGGGGGGGGGGGGGGGGGGGGGGGGGGGGGGGGGGGGGGGGGGGGGGGGGGGGGGGGGGGGGGGGGGGGGGGGGGGGGGGGGGGGGGGGGGGGGGGGGGGGGGGGGGGGGGGGGGGGGGGGGGGGGGGGGGGGGGGGGGGGGGGGGGGGGGGGGGGGGGGGGGGGGGGGGGGGGGGGGGGGGGGGGGGGGGGGGGGGGGGGGGGGGGGGGGGGGGGGGGGGGGGGGGGGGGGGGGGGGGGGGGGGGGGGGGGGGGGGGGGGGGGGGGGGGGGGGGGGGGGGGGGGGGGGGGGGGGGGGGGGGGGGGGGGGGGGGGGGGGGGGGGGGGGGGGGGGGGGGGGGGGGGGGGGGGGGGGGGGGGGGGGGGGGGGGGGGGGGGGGGGGGGGGGGGGGGGGGGGGGGGGGGGGGGGGGGGGGGGGGGGGGGGGGGGGGGGGGGGGGGGGGGGGGGGGGGGGGGGGGGGGGGGGGGGGGGGGGGGGGGGGGGGGGGGGGGGGGGGGGGGGGGGGGGGGGGGGGGGGGGGGGGGGGGGGGGGGGGGGGGGGGGGGGGGGGGGGGGGGGGGGGGGGGGGGGGGGGGGGGGGGGGGGGGGGGGGGGGGGGGGGGGGGGGGGGGGGGGGGGGGGGGGGGGGGGGGGGGGGGGGGGGGGGGGGGGGGGGGGGGGGGGGGGGGGGGGGGGGGGGGGGGGGGGGGGGGGGGGGGGGGGGGGGGGGGGGGGGGGGGGGGGGGGGGGGGGGGGGGGGGGGGGGGGGGGGGGGGGGGGGGGCAGTTTTTGAGAACCAAGGTATCAATCCAGTAGGAGACCACGCTCGAGTCCCACACACCTACACAAACAAATAAGAACCTCGCAACCAATGCGATAAAGAGGTTGTCAATCCCTTCACGGTCACTTACGAGAGTGAGATCTGATAGAGATGATAAGATAATATTTTTGGTATTTTTATGATAAAGAGTAAAAGTAAAGACAGCAAAATAAACGGTAATAGAAATAGCTAGTTTGTTGACGGGAGATTAATATGATGGAAAATAGACCCGGGGGCCATAGGTTTCACTAGTGGCTTCTCTCAAGATAGCATAAGTATTACGGTGGGTAAATGAATTACTGCCGAGCAATTTGATAGAATTGAGCATAGTTATGAGAATATCTAGGTATGATCATGTATATAGGCATCACGTCCGCGACAAGTAGACCGACTCCTGGCTGCATCTACTACTATTACTCCACACATCGACCGCTATCCAGCATGCATCTAAAGTATTAAGTTCATAAGAACAGAGTAATGCTTTAAGTAAGATGACATGATGTAGAGGGATAAACTCATGCAATATGATGTAAACCCCATCTTTTTATCCTCGATGGCAACAATACAATACATGTCATTTCCCCTACTGTGACTGGGATTGAGCACCGCAAGATTGAACCCAAAGCTAAGCACTTCTCCCATTGCAAGAAAGATCAATCTAGTAGGCCAAACCAAACTGATAATTCAAAGATACTTGCAAAGATAACCAATCATACATAAAAGAATTTAGAGGAGATTCAAATATTGTTCATAGATAAACTTGATCATAAACCCACAATTCATCGGATCTCGACAAACACGCCGCAAAAGAAGATTACATCGAATAGATCTCCAAGAAGATCAAGGAGAACTTTGTATTGAGATCGAAAGCGAGAGAAGAAGCCATCTAGCTAATAACTATGGACCCGAAGGTCTGAGGTAAACTACTCACACATCATCGGAGAGGCTATGGTGTTGATGTAGAAGCCCTCCGTGATCAATGCCCCCTTCGACGGAGCGCCGGAAAAGGCCCCAAGATGGGATCTCACGGGTACAGAAGGTTGCG
>JAAAWM010009121.1:0-19652 GCA_036873465.1 Thinopyrum obtusiflorum
TGCCGGATAGATGACACCGTATGTGTGCAACTCTGTAGAGAGATCGTAGTTTCAGTCTTAGTTCGAGAGTGCCTCCCGAAGGGCTGTCCGAGTTACAGTTGGGGTTTCAGGTGTCCTCCCGAAGGGCTGTCCGGGTGACCGTTCGAGTTTCGAAGGTCCTCCCGGAGGGCTGTCCGTGACACCGTCCGAGGGACTGTCTGACCGCCTCCCGGAGGGCTGTCCGAGGGGCAGATGAAGGAGGACATCCTCGCGGTTGGGAGGTTGTAAATCCTAGCTGTGGGGATCTACACCGTCGATCGTCATCGACTCTACTTCCGCTGCGCTACGAGTCGGTAACGAAATGATCAAACCATGTATGCAGTCTCCATAGTGATCCTGGGCTGTTCGTAGTGCGGAATTTTTTTGTTTTCTGCTGCGTTACCCTACAGGATGCCTACCGGGGCATCCCCAAGCTTAGATGCTTGAGACTTCTTGAAATATTAACTTGGGATACCTTGGGCATCCCCAAGCTTGAGCTCTTGTGTCTCCTTAATTCCTCTCATATCACGGCTTCTCCTAAATCTTAAAAACTTCATCCGCACAAAACTCAACATGAACTCGTGAGATAAGTTAGTGTAAATCAACTCAAAACATTAACATTCTCTACTGTAGAAAATTACTAAAATTATAATTAAACATTGCATACTAAATGCCTCTGCATATTTAATACTCCTATCCGCAAATAGAAACATTAAACAAGCAAACATATGCAAACAATGCAACTATAGCAGCAATCTTCCAAAACAGAATAGTCTGTAAAGGGGGATTTAAAATTCATACTTCCCTCACTCCAAAAATTCTGAAAAATTACCACGTGACAGAGAAATCATGCATGCTTACTGTGTAAAAATTTCAGATTTTTATCATGTTCTGACTATTCAGGAATATTCTGGACATAAGAGAAAACTTTCTGTTTTCAAACAGCAACACATGAACTTGCAAACTGAGCATGGTAAAGGCTATAATTGGCATTTTATTGAACTAAAAGATACAAAACATGATTATTGATAACATCAAGCAAATATAAACAAAATAAAATGGTGCTCCAAGCAAAACTCATATTATGTGATGAATAAAAATATAGCTCCGAGTGAGGTTATCGATAGTGTTGAAGACGAAAGAGGGGATGCCTTCCGGGGCATCCCCAAGCTTAGTTGCTTGGGTATTCCTTGAATATTAACTTGGGGTGCCTTGGGAATCCCCAAGCTTAGGGTCTTGCTGCTCCTTATTCTCCTCATATCGATATCTCACCCAAAACTTGAAAACTTCAATCACACAAAACATAACGGAACTTGTGACATAGGTTAGTATGACAAAAATAAATCATCTACTTAGGTACTGTAAATACAAGATTCATAATTGTTATCACATAATTCCTACTGTATTCCATCATTTACACAATTAATATCTCATAATATAAGCTATGGAAACACTAAAACAAGCAAACTATGCAATAAAAACAGAATCTGTCGAAAACAGAACAGCATGTAGTGACCGATTTAAAAACCATACTTCTGTACCCCTAAAAATTCTGAAAAATTAGGAAATCATAAAAAATTTGTAAAAAATACTCTGTAAAAATTTCAGAATTTTCTCATTCTCCAGTACAGAATAGAAATTCCAGAACTGGATGAAAAAGTTTCTATTTTTGCACAGAATCGAATCAACAAGTATCCATACTATCCCAAAGGATTTACTTGGCACATTATTGAAAGAAAACATATAAAACATGATTAATACAGTAGATTAATCATGTGAACACAAAAAAACAGTAGGAGTAAATGTTGGGTTGTCTCCCAACTAGCGCTTTTCTTTAATGCCTTTTAGCTAGGCATGATGATTTCAATGATGCTCTTATAAAAGTAAAGACTTGAAACATAACGGGAGCATCATGAAGCATATGACTAGCACATTTAAGCCTAACCCACTTCCTATGCATAGAAATTTTGTGAGCAAACAATTTATGGGAGCAAGAATCAACTAGCATAGGAAGGCAAAACAAGTATAACTTCAAAACTTTCAACACATAGAGAGAAAACTTGATATTATTGCAATACCTACAAGCGGGGGGGGGGGGGGGGGGGGGGGGGGGGGGGGGGGGGGGGGGGGGGGGGGGGGGGGGGGGGGGGGGGGGGGGGGGGGGGGGGGGGGGGGGGGGGGGGGGGGGGGGGGGGGGGGGGGGGGGGGGGGGGGGGGGGGGGGGGGGGGGGGGGGGGGGGGGGGGGGGGGGGGGGGGGGGGGGGGGGGGGGGGGGGGGGGGGGGGGGGGGGGGGGGGGGGGGGGGGGGGGGGGGGGGGGGGGGGGGGGGGGGGGGGGGGGGGGGGGGGGGGGGGGGGGGGGGGGGGGGGGGGGGGGGGGGGGGGGGGGGGGGGGGGGGGGGGGGGGGGGGGGGGGGGGGGGGGGGGGGGGGGGGGGGGGGGGGGGGGGGGGGGGGGGGGGGGGGGGGGGGGGGGGGGGGGGGGGGGGGGGGGGGGGGGGGGGGGGGGGGGGGGGGGGGGGGGGGGGGGGGGGGGGGGGGGGGGGGGGGGGGGGGGGGGGGGGGGGGGGGGGGGGGGGGGGGGGGGGGGGGGGGGGGGGGGGGGGGGGGGGGGGGGGGGGGGGGGGGGGGGGGGGGCAAGGCCTAGGGTTCATACTTTCACTAGTGCAAGTTCTCTCAACAATAATAACTGCTGATGCTATTCTCCTCCGACATCTCCAGGCCCCGTGTCGGCCGCGGGAGGGAGCGGTGACGGCGCCACCTGCCCCAGTCACACCCCCAGCAGCGTTCACGTACTCGTTCGCCTCCGAGGCCTTCGAGGCACTTGAGGCCGCGGGCGGCGGAGCCTTCGAGGTGGACGGATGGGCCGAAGGGCCGGACTTCTTCTTCTTACGCGCCATGGTTGATGGCATTGTCGAAGATGAAGATGGTGATGAAGATGACGCGCTGCGTATGCTTTCAGGTTCGCGCAAGCGAGCCCCCCTGATGTCTACTATGCAACCTTCTTCTTGTAGATGTTGTTGGGCCTCCAAGTGCAGAGGTTTGTAGGACAGTAGCAAATTTCCCTCAAGTGGATGACCTAAGGTTTATCAATCCATGGGAGGTGTAGGATGAACATGGTCTCTCTCAAACAACCCTGCAACCAAATAACAAGGAGTCTCTTGTGTCCCCAACACACCCAATACAATGGTAAATTGTATAGGTGCACTAGTTCGGCTAAGAGATGGTGATACAAGTGCAATATGGATGATAGATATAGGTTTTTGTAATTTGAAAATATAAAAACAGCAAGGTAGCAAGCGATAAAAGTGAGCGTAAACGGTATTGCAATGGTAGGAAACAAGGCCTAGGGTTCATACTTTCACTAGTGCAAGTTCTCTCAACAATAATAACATAATTGGATCATATAACTATCCCTCAACATGCAACAAAGAGTCACTCCAAAGTCACTAATAGCGGATAACAAACAAAGAGATTATTGTAGTGTACGATCTATTCAAGAGTCCGTAGTAAAATAACATGAAGCTATTCTTTCCATTCGGGGGGGGGGGGGGGGGGGGGGGGGGGGGGGGGGGGGGGGGGGGGGGGGGGGGGGGGGGGGGGGGGGGGGGGGGGGGGGGGGGGGGGGGGGGGGGGGGGGGGGGGGGGGGGGGGGGGGGGGGGGGGGGGGGGGGGGGGGGGGGGGGGGGGGGGGGGGGGGGGGGGGGGGGGGGGGGGGGGGGGGGGGGGGGGGGGGGGGGGGGGGGGGGGGGGGGGGGGGGGGGGGGGGGGGGGGGGGGGGGGGGGGGGGGGGGGGGGGGGGGGGGGGGGGGGGGGGGGGGGGGGGGGGGGGGGGGGGGGGGGGGGGGGGGGGGGGGGGGGGGGGGGGGGGGGGGGGGGGGGGGGGGGGGGGGGGGGGGGGGGGGGGGGGGGGGGGGGGGGGGGGGGGGGGGGGGGGGGGGGGGGGGGGGGGGGGGGGGGGGGGGGGGGGGGGGGGGGGGGGGGGGGGGGGGGGGGGGGGGGGGGGGGGGGGGGGGGGGGGGATCGTGCCAAATGAAGAACACGAGAGAGAGAGAGAGAGAGAGAGAGAGAGAGAGATCAAACACATAGCTACTGGTACATACCCTCAGCCCCGAGTCATGATGGCAATGGGGCCCCGAAACCCGCGTCCCCGCGGGTTTTTACCCTATTAGGGGACGGGGATGGGCGTCTTTTCATCCCCGCGGGGCTGTTGTTGGGCACATTATACAACCCGACACGTTTCGTGGGTTTGCACCCATTTCGGTAGTCCCCGAACCCGAAACCCGGCAAACCAGGCAAAATACGTTTCATGGCCTTGATGCGTTCACAAGATTGGATAAGAAACAAATATAAAGGTGTGTCTTTCTTTACATATCATCATAAAGTTTATCATTATCTTGCTGCAATGTTTCATAAGATGTTCATTACTACTTATTTGATTCTCATAGATGCTGACAATGAACAAGGACAAAGCTTTTGGAGTTGTCTTCAAGACATTCAAGAGGGAATGCAGGTGAAGTACACTCTATATAGCTGTTGAACCATCTATTATTGTTTTTTGTTGAAATTTGCTCAAGTTATGCTGCTGAAATGTGCTTGTTTTGTTGCTGAAATGTTATTCTTTGTTGCCACTATGTTTGTTTAAATATTTTGATTTTCTCGTGGGTTCCCCGTGGGTTCCCCGAAACCCGATGGGTTTAGGGGACGGGCGGAAAACTAGCCCCGCGCACGGTGATGGGGACGGGGACGGGTTTACGATTTTCTCGTGGGGACGGGTTTGGGAAGGCAAAACCCGATGGGTTTCGTCCTCGTTGCCATCTTGAGCCCCGAGGGTGAACTACTCCCTCCTCGTCATGGAGAGCGCCGGGATGATGAAGATGGCCACCGGAGAGGGATCCCCCCCTCCGGCAGGTTGCCGGAACGGGTCTAGATTGGTTTTTGGTGGCTACAGAGGCTTGCGGTGGTGGAACTCCTGATCTAGATTATGTTCTGGAGGTTTCAGTATTTATAGGAATTTTTGGCGTCGGGAACAAGTCAGGGAGGTGCCCGAGTCATCCACGAGGTAGGCTGGCGTGCCCGGGGGGGTGGGCGCGCCCCCCACCCTCGTGGATGGCCCGGGGCTCTTCTGGCCCAACTCTTTTACTCCGAGGTCTTCTTTTGGTCCATAAAAAATCGTCAAAAATTGGCACGTCCATTGGACTCCGTTTGGTATTCCTTTTCTGTAAAACTCAAAAACAAGGAAAAAACAGAAACTGGCACTGGGCTCTAGGTTAATAGGTTAGTCCCAAAAATCATATAAAATAGCAAATAAATGCATATAAAATATCCTAGTGGATAATATAATAGCATGGAACAATCAAAAATTATAGATACGTTGGAGACGTATCACCCCTACCTGGCGCGCCAAAGATGTCGTGGGATATCCGCGGCCACCTATGGGACCGGGTGGCCCCTTGCTAGTTCGGCGGGGGCACGTCGCGTTGCACAAAGAGCAGATCAGTGCACGGCAGCACGACAGAGAGCACACAAGGGGGGGGGGGGGGGGGGGGGGGGGGGGGGGGGGGGGGGGGGGGGGGGGGGGGGGGGGGGGGGGGGGGGGGGGGGGGGGGGGGGGGGGGGGGGGGGGGGGGGGGGGGGGGGGGGGGGGGGGGGGGGGGGGGGGGGGGGGGGGGGGGGGGGGGGGGGGGGGGGGGGGGGGGGGGGGGGGGGGGGGGGGGGGGGGGGGGGGGGGGGGGGGGGGGGGGGGGGGGGGGGGGGGGGGGGGGGGGGGGGGGGGGGGGGGGGGGGGGGGGGGGGGGGGGGGGGGGGGGGGGGGGGGGGGGGGGGGGGGGCTGTGGGCTGACAGGGTGCATTAAATGCCCCGCTCAGTGTCACATCACTGGTCGCCCAGCAAGGCCTGTCGGGCTATCTCGCCAGCTCCGCACCTGTTCCCTTGACATGTCATAGGACGGGTGTCGTCTGTGGGTTTATTCTGTAGGAAATGGCTGCCATGTGGCGACTGGCTGCCACTTAATCACTTCGCGGCTTGACACCACACTGATTGACGATGTGAGTCGTGTTGGAGTGGTTGGCGGGGTGGTTCAGTCCCCGTGAGCCCCGGCAGGCTCTGCCGGGGAGTCTTGGTTGTTTGCTTCTAGTGGTGGCCTTGCCCCTTGCGGGGCTCGCCTGCCTGGTGAGGGAGGCCCTTCTCTTGCCGATATCTTGCTCCTCTGGCTTGACCTTGGTCTCTCTGAACTTCATGCTGGTTCTTCAAATCTCTTGGTCTTCAATCTCTGTCCTAAGCTGATGCTTCAATCTTGGTCTTGTACCTGTGCACGGTTGGGCAACAGACCCAGGGTTTGTTGCACCGACAATGAGTGAACCGCCATGGGGTGTCCTCGGCCTGATCCAGCTTGTCGGGAGACGACGTGGTGAGTACCCCTAGTCCAGGACACCGTCAGTAGCCCCCTGAACTGGTATTCAAGTTGGGGACGCTCTTCGATTCTTCCAAATTGTTCTTCATCTTTGGTCGTCGGTCTTGGGGGGGGGGGGGGGGGGGGGGGGGGGGGGGGGGGGGGGGGGGGGGGGGGGGGGGGGGGGGGGGGGGGGGGGGGGGGGGGGGGGGTGAGACTCAGGTCGATTCGAGAAATTGGTCTGAGGATCAGTTCCTAGCTCGGCATCATACGTTCCTATCTTTGATCTTGAGGATTGCCGAGCTAAATCCGAAATGTATACATGTCGGGCATCCGAGGAGCCCTTTAAGTCTTCGGCCTTTATCAATGCCTTGTTATTTTTTACACCGCACCACGGGTTTGAATTGTTTCCCGTGCAGCGGTGTCTAATTGCAGCCGAGCTCCAACGCCGGTCTGCATCCAAAGTGTTGTTTCGCAGCCGAGCTCCAACGCCAGACTACATCCATGCTCCAACACCGGACTGTATCCAAGCTCCAATGCCGGACTGTATTCGAGGTGTCTTTTCGCGGCCGAGCTCCAACGCCGGACTTCAGTCATACTCCAACACCGGACTGTATCCAAGCTCCAACACCGGAATGTATCCGAGGTGTCATAGATCACCATGGCTCAAAAAAGTCGAAGGAGTTTAGCCGAGCTTAATCACGGAAATGCCTTATATGGAGCCAACCATTTGTATCCAAGCTTTATGCCGGATTACATCCGAGGTGGTGCACCACCTCGGTCTTGGGCTGATTTTTTGCGAACATATTTTTTCCTTATGAGTGCAATTTATTATCTACCGAAATGTATACCCAGTAGCCCTCGAGGTGTGTGTCGGTCTAAAATCCGAGATGCACCTGAAGGAAGACATGAAACTGCTGATCCCAGTAGCCCCTGAGACTCAGGTCGATTCGAGAAATTGGTCTGAGGATCAGTTCCTAGCTCGGCATCATACGTAAGAATGGAAACACGGTCTACATAGTCGACTCAGGTTGCGTGCGACTAACCAACCCGAGGATCGTAATCTCCTCGGAAATTGTTTGCACTTTGAATTTTATGCATTGGATAGGCAATGCAGTAGCCCCCGAGCCACTGGTCGGGTGGCACCACCAGATCAGGGGATCGATGTACCCCTTTAATGGCTTTTAATTGAGAAGCACGAAGCCCAGTAGCCCCCGAGCCTTAATGTGGGCACGGGTGGCTGACTTAAGGATCGATATCCAGAGTAAATTGACTTTAATCACAATTTATGTGTAATGATTCTATGTACCCAAGTACCTTACATCACTAATGCTCGGATCCGCATTGTACAAAACTTTGTTGACCGACCATCGGCTTCAACCTCCTCGGCCAGTAGCCGGGGAGTGCTTGTCCTACATTATAAAGCCTTTGTGAGGGCAAAGATTTACGGCAAACAAGGCAAATCGGCCATACAGTTTTATAAACAAAGGTACACGGAGAGATATGTTATATTACTATTTAACATAAGAAACATCTTCTGGGAAAACTAGTTCCTTTATAAGTTCCTTTTCCTAGGTTGTCATGTTGACCATGATCATGAAACCACACCTCCGATCAATGTCGAAGGAAAATATTGAGGATTTAGTTTGCGAAAAGTTCCCAAACTCTATGGTCTTAATGAACCAAAATTTTCACTTCCGTCGTTGCCGACCAATTATAATCTTTAAGATAGCTAGCTTTCGGCTTCACCCAGTCTGAGGTACTAACCCGGATGACCCGTTAGTAACAATCATAGAGGTGCTCCCTTTACCCCCTAGCCGAACAATCGGGAACGTAGGGTGTAAACACAGGAGCCATGCAACCCAGCTTGGCCAAATCTTAAGTCAAATTGATGCATATTTTGGCTTTATAACAATGATTACGGAAGGCAACGCTTGTATATTGAATACAAACACAGATTATATGTTTTTATTTTGACTCCGTTGCGACCATTTATCGTTTGCAAGTGGCCCATCGTCGGCGTCTACCCCTTTGTAGATGTTACGCAGGGTGTCTCCGTAGTAACAAGACAACCCTTAGCCGACATCTCGGCGCTCGAAGGCGGTTGTGTTAGCGGAAATGAGGCAATCAGATATCTATGCTTTATAACTTTCACTTAGTCATAGGAGCTTAAAGTTGGGAGGCCAGTTACTAGCCGCCGGTTAGTGTTCGGCGTCAGCCGAGGTCAAGCCATTAACACTTCGACCAATTTTAAGAAAGGCCCACGGGGTAACCTTTATCGATCTATAGTTTGACATAGTCATCAGATCTTTGATCAGTTTGCGCTAATTGTGATAGTAAGTTTTTGGCTTTCTCCACTGAGGTACTTGACCAGTTAAATTGGAAATACAATCATAGTGGTTCTCCCTTTTCACACCTAGCCGAACAAAGTGGAACATAGGAGGCAAGCACAGGAGCTGGGCAACCCAACTATTGACCGAAGAAACAATTCGAAACTGATGCATATAAAGCAATATCTGGGAATGTTTTGCCGATGACTCCTTAGAGTACCTTGGCTTTTGGCGGGTTCGTCTCTAGTCGGAGTCCCCCTTTGATATTACCGACGCTTTAAAGGCATCCGATGTTGTACTGCAAGAGTTATGCTAAAAACACACAGTATCCCCCGAGACTCAGGTTGGGGGTGGCCGACCAACCTGAGGAACAACTCTCCTCGGGAACTAGTCCGGATGCCATGTGCGTTTCGCCAATGTCGAGGTGTAGATCGGTAGGAAAGATGCCGAGCTACGGGTTGGAACAGATCCCGAGCTGAATTAGTACGCAGCGCATCTCGCTCATGAGGATGTCCCGCTTCCTGTAAGAAAAACATACAAATAGCTTAAAAGTGACATAAGCTCGAAAAGCCAAAAAACTTATGCAAAAACTTGATGTCCGAACTAAATCAAGTTTTTTATGCCAATCCAAAAATTGGTCTTAAAATTAGTATATGCTACTGTCGTGCTTTAACATTATACATCCGATCTCCAGACTTCAGGTGGGTCAGCCGTCGGCTTCAACCTCCTATCCCCAAGGTGGAGTGTTTCTCAGGCCAATTTAGCGAACTAAACTCGAGCGGTTTTAGAGAGAAACCAGGCGACTCAGCTATTGACCACACACTTGCGTCAGAAAAAGGAGTAACAGAAAAAGACTTTGCAACAACTAAGAAGAAAAAACTTATTATAAAGTGGCTCATGTAAATTTAGGAGCCCCGGGTTAACTTGGGCAAAAGGAGTATTTTTTTAACAAACATCATTTTTTACAAACAACATTTTTTAACACAAATAGAAAGCTTGGTCGAACCAAACATAAATTAAAAATTGAAAAAGTTGAGCATGAAAGTGACTTAGCTGGTTAATGTGCTTGGTGTTGATGACGCGGTCCGAGCTTGCGGAAGGACGAGGTCTCAACCCCCAAGCCGGTCCCGAGGTGGTCGAGCGAAGAGCTCGGCTTGATGAAATGACAGCACAACACTGTCAACATGTCAAGGCGAAGCCTTCGGGCCATCCGAGGTGACAGAGCAAGTCAGCAGAGTGACGCTGGAGTAGGTCGATGAAGCGATGGCGAAGCCCCTGGTCCAGCCGAGGTGACGGAATAGGTCGGCAATGTGACGCCGAAGTCCCCGAGGTCGATGAAGCGATAGCAAAGCCCAAGCACATTGCGGAAGGACGAGGTCTCAACCCCCAAGCCAGTCCCAAGGTGGTCGAGCGAAGAGCCCTGCTTGATGAAATGACAGCACAACACTGCCGATGTGTCGAGGCGAAGCCCCGGGCCATCCAAGGTGACAGAGCAAGTCAGCAAGGTGATGCCGGAGTAGGTCGATGAAGCGATGGAGAAGCCCTTGGTCCAGCCGAGGCGACAGAACAGGTCGGCAGTGTGACGCCAAACTCCCCGAGGTCGATGAAGCGATAGCGAAGCCCCCAGTCCAGCTGAGGTGACGGAACAGGTCGGCGGGGTGACGCCGAAGTCCTTGAGGTCGATGGAGCGATAGCGACGCCCCCGGTCCAGCTGAGGTGACGGAACAGGTCGGTGGGGTGACGCCGATGTCCATCCGCCAGCCGGTGTGATGTAGTAAGCCAGCGCGGTATACGTCAGCTTAAAGAAGTGACGATTTGGAGATGCCGGCACAGGGCGGCTCGCTGAGGTGACGAAAAAGTTTGGTCAATGTTGGAGGGACGACAACGTCGGTTCACCGAGCTGGCGATGCGGACCAGTCAAAGTCGATTGACATGTGCTCATAAGATAGTGCAAACCAAAAGTAGTAACAAAAAAAGATAATACTAATAATATATTTCCTCTACTTAATTAATTTAAGGAGGTATATAATTAAAGAAATATGGCCTTGGCGCTGAGGCCGGCTCTATGGATTGGAGGCGTCGACGCAGGTCAAAAATCCACTAAATGATGATGATGATGATGACAGCGTGATGCAGCCATGAAGTAGTTAGAATTTGCATGGTAGAACGAGTCGCGGATGCAATGTTCATCGAATCAATCTAGCGACAGCGAACCAAAACGTGACAGGACAAGGAGAATCTGCACGGAAAAATCATGCAAACCGGCAAAAACATATTCTATGCGAAAGTATATACAATACATGTAATTAAGAAAATACAACCTTATGTCCTGTATAGTAGCGCGAGATCGTTAAATCCGAGGTGAAGAGCTGGTACGGCGTCAGGGCGAAGATCAGGCAGACCTCGTAAACCGCACCTAAGGTAGTACGTACTGCTTGAATGCACTCACCAACAGCACCAGCATCAATTCCCATCCTCATGTGGAGGAGTGGTCGCAGGACAGAGCGCCCCTTCCCTTTTTTAACTGATGGACTAACTCCCCCGGCCACAAAACAATTAGCACACTTTAATTAAGTAGGAAGTAATATACGGGCTATACGTGGAAAGTACACGCAGTGAGAACTAGCCTAAAGTGTAGCCTTCCTCCAAACATATAATTAAATATAGTAAATGACAAAGTAAAAAGGAAGGATGGATGAAATCTTCCCTGTACGCTGCCGCCGGTCAAAATCCATGTCGGCCAGCCCACCTGCAGCGCTCATCTTGGGCATTATGGTCTACGCAGTCTCCTTGGCTGAGCCGCCACCGCTCGGACTGTGTTCTGTCATTGGCCTTATGTAGCAAATCCTCTGAGCCTAGGCTGCTGCATGCATGCTTCTTCTGACCCTCCACGGCCGCGTAAGTGTAGTTTGTCGTCATCGGTTAGGTCTGCGACTAGTAGCTGCATAGCAGCTCGGATCTGCCATACACGGAGCACCGGGCACGACCGCTAGAGGTTTCTTTGATTTCAATCTAGCACTGTGAATGAATAGTATGAGGCAACAACAATAATCTATAGAAAAGATAATTTACGTGGAATGGATCTAACTGAAAAAATGTCACCTGATCATCCCATCGAGCCATGGCGATCAGCCAACAGGCTCTCAATGAAAACACCAATGTCGGTTCTATATCCGGCATATCTCGTAGTAGGGGTCCTAAGCTAGGCATTTTGGAGCAATATTAACATGGACACAAGATTTTACGGGCTCTCTCGAAGAGATAATACCCTACGCCCTGCTTTTGATTGTATTGATATGGGTGTAGTACAGGGTACATGTATCTACCACGAGATTTTTCTAATGAATATCAGTTGATCTATCGACTAGCCTGGCCTCGGTTTATATAATGCACCAAAGGCCTAGGGTTTAGAAGAGTCCTCGGCTTGGGTGCCAAGTCTTGTGAATCTCCCTTTGTATGCCTCATGGGCTGCCCAAAGTGGCCCATGAGTGAACCGCCATAGGGGTCCTCGGCCTGATCCAGTTGGTTGGGAGACGACGTGGTGAGTACCCCCTAGTCCAGGATACCATCAGCTAGCACTTATTGTTTGGAACTAATCGAACTGAATATTTGGATATCTTATCGAATGAGTAAGAAAGACAAGTAAAATTGTCAACAAACCTATCACATCCCTAGCCCGTGGAACTGCCTAGTGTTTGCATCTTCCTTGCATCATGTTTAACTTTCATGGAAATTTGAAATGGGGATGTTCAAACCCTAGCATCAAAAGGAATTCAAATAGGTTTAGCTAAAATCTTTTCCAATGATTTCAAAATGCCCTTTAAAAATGTTCATCATTTCTGGATCAAGGTGGAAGCATCTACCAAAAATGGTTCACATTTCTACAGGACATATTTGGACTTTGAATTAATTCAAACATATTTGAGTTGGAGCTATTTAAATGCTATATATATTTTAGGTGCTCCAAAAATGTTGGAAATTGTTAAGGGTCACTGGAATAATTCAGAAAGCACCCATAATTATTTCCAGGATTTTATCAAATGGTTTAGTACTTTTACTAAATCAAAACAAAATAAAATAAATAGAAAACAGAAACAAATTAGAAAAGAGGAAACTTACCTAGGCCACTTGCTGGCCTGGCACTGTGCCGGCCCAGCCGACTGGCCAGCGCCAGTCACCCCCTACCTTGCGCCAGAAGGCAGGGGCACGTGGTCACCGTGCGTTGGCACGAGCAGCGCCACCTCCTCCATGCATGGCTGCCCCCCTTCTCCCTCTGGACGCCCTGGACGTCGACACGCACACCCCGACCGCCTCGTACCCTCCCCGTGCTTCTCCCCCCTCCCCTGCTCTCTCCACCGAGCGCAGCCGTTGCTGTCGCTCGCCATAGCCACGGACACCGTCCACCCCTCTCCTCTCCGACGAGCCAGGAAGCTCCGTCGTCGACCTCTACGCCGTCTCCACCGAGCTACGCGATGGGAAGAGCCCTGGAGCACCGTTCCCGATGTCTTCTTCCTCCTCGGGCCACCGAGATCGCCGGCGACCTCCCGCCGTCACCAGCCCCTCCCCGAGCACACCGAGGCCTCCGTTCAACTCGTTGTGAGTTGCTGCGTCTTTCCCCTTCTTCCCCGGTCTCATTCTTGTCCTGTAGCCGCCGATTCCACCGGAGCCGCGAGCTCGGCTCCGCCGACCAAGTCACCGTCGTGGCCGCAACCACCACAGCTTGCGTCCGAGCTCACCGCTGCACTCACCGCACTCCCGTGAGTCGAACATGACCTACCACGGCTCCTCCCTTGCCCCGCATTGCCCAAACCATTGCCGGTCGAACTCCGGCCACCGCACTTCCCTTCACCGCCATCGTTCTGGTCCTCTCCGGCGTGAGCTGATGGCTCCGTTGGATGCAGACGAGGACCAGCATCATGCCAAGCCAAACCGCCGCTCGTTTGGTCGCCGGAGGGCGAAACCCGACGCCCTCCGCCATCTCTGGCTCGGCCGGCGACGAGCCGCGGGTCAACTCCGGCGAGTTGACCCGGGTTTGACCATTGTTTGACCTCCCCAGGGTCAATGACATGCGGGCCCCGCCCAGCTAATTAAACCAGTTTAGGTTAACCTTAATTAGTGTTAACCTAGGTTAGTGCTAATTAAACTAGGTTAGCTTAGTTAGCCACCGACACGCGGGTCCCACTGGTCAGGTTTGACTGGACCGCGCCTGTTGACTTGCTGACATCACACCGATGTCATGCTGACGCAATAAGCCATTTTCTGGATTTAGTTTAAATTAGAATAACCAGGAAATTCCAGAAAACGTTTAAAACTTCTAAAATTCATAGAAATTCAACCGTAACTCCAAATGAAATAATTTATATATGAAAAATGATCAGAAAAATCCAATCTATCCATCTGTACTAGTTTCATGCATGATAAAGAAACTTAACCCTGTTTTTTAGATCAAAACATGATAATGCATTATATGAGTTCATAACTTGAGTTTGAATTTGAACCCTTGGTTCAAATAAGCTCAAACCCTTTTGTTCTAGTTGCATTAGCTCAAATCATAGCATGTTGACATGTCATGATCATGCATCATATTGCGCATTGCATTGATTGTGTTCCTTCTCTGTTGCCGGTATTCGACCCCTCTCAGTAGACGTGGTTCCGACGGTGAGTTCGATGACACCGATGAAGAGCTATACTATCTTCAGAAGTGCCAGGCAAGCAAAACCCCCTTGTTCATTCCAATACAATCCCACTCTCTCACTCCTACTCTCTTTTACTGCATTAGGACAACAACGATTCAACTGTTACATGCTGCGGTAGTTGAACCCCTTTCCTCTGCAGGACCTGTCATTGCCACAGTAAATAGATGAAACCCACTAGCATGAGTAGGAGTTGTTTGAGCCCTGATGTGCCTACTCATTCATGCTTGTTTGTCATGCCTGCTACTGCTTAGAGTTGAGTCAGGTCTGATTCATCGGGGATGAATTGGAATGGTGATGATCAGCTCCTACTATATGTGAGCTAAGTGTCTGAACACGATTTGGTAAAGGTAGCGATGAGAGGCCATGTAGGAGTACATGGTGGGTTGTCTCAATGAAACCGTCCTCAGGAACTGAGTTCTATGTTTGTGATCCATGAACAGCTACTACCACGCGTTGGGCCCGAAACCAATGGACCCTCGCCCCTGTCCTCTGTCCGGGAGTTGCAAGTAGTTTCTGGTGTTTGTAGTATGCTGGAGGCCGTGCGCAGCGCTGACCCGAGGGGTGGGCTGTGATGCTATAGGAACGTGGCACGGTGTACCGGGACGCCCGTTTGGTGCCTTGGGAACCCTGCACACATCGTTCGGGGCCGTATGTGGAAACCTCAGCCGGACTCCCTGCGGATGGAACCTGAATAGGCGATAAACCTGGACTAGGGACTTGTGTGGTTAGTCAGGTCGTGGCCGACACCCTCGCCAGGCTTCCGCTTGAAGGTTGCTGAGATACATAACGTGTACATGGCGGTAAATGGCGAGAGCGTGTGTGAAGAAGTACACCCCTGCAGGGTTAACATCATCTATTCGAATAGCCGCGTCCGCGGTAAAGGACCTCTGGGTTGCCTATACAGTTCATAGACAAGTGAAAGTGGATACTCTAAAATGCGCAAGATAAGCGTGAGTGCTATGGATGGCCTTCTCGTAGGGAGACGGGAGCGGATCCATAGTGGTGTATTGATATGGTGAATATGTGGACTCATGTGAGCCACCTCAAAAGAGTTACTTGCAGTCGTAGTTCAGGATAGCCACCGAGTCAAAGCTAGCTTGCTGCAGTCAAACTCCACCACCCCTTTATTGATACTGATGCATATGTAGCTAGTTCTGATGTAAGTCTCGTTGGGTACATTTGTACTCACGTTTTCTTAATTTATGTTTTTGCAGAGAGACTTCAGTCTCACTAGTAGTACCGCATGGACTTCGACGTTTAGCTTGTTACCTCAGCTACGATCTTGTGCCCTCGGCAGGGTCTTGTAGATAGTCAGGCTTCTCAGCCTTTTTCATTTGTAGTTGTTTGTACTCAGACAAGTTAAGCTTCCGCATGTGCTTATTGCTTGTATGACTTGAATGCTGGGTCATCAGACCCATGTTTGTAATATCTAGCTCTTCGGAGCCTAATGAATAAATACTGTGAGTTGTAGAGTTTTGTTGTGATGCCATGTTGTATTTGCAAATATCGAGCATATTGTGTGTATGATTGAAATGCTTGGTATGTGTGGGATCCGACAACCTAGCTGTTTATTCTTGGTAGCCTCTCTTACCGGGAAATGTCTCCTAGTGCTTCCACTAAGCCATGGTAGCTTGCTACTGCTCCGGAACACTTAGGCTGGCCGGCATGTGTCCTTCTTTGTTCCTGTGTGTGTCCCTTCGGGGAAATGTCACGCGCTGTTCCTTTAAGTCCTTGTAGCTTGCTACGACTTGGGTTCATACATTGATGACCGACACGTTCGTTGCTGGGTCATGTATGCCTGTCCCTGTAAGTTAGTGCCACTTTGGATTCACGACTAGTCATGTCGGCCCGGGTTCTTTGGGGGGGGGGGGGGGGGGGGGGGGGGGGGGGGGGGGGGGGGGGGGGGGGGGGGGGGGGGGGGGGGGGGGGGGGGGGGGGGGGGGGGGGGGGGGGGGGGGGGGGGGGGGGGGGGGGGGGGGGGGGGGGGGGGGGGGGGGGGGGGGGGGGGGGGGGGGGGGGGGGGGGGGGGGGGGGGGGGGGGGGGGGGGGGGGGGGGGGGGGGGGGGGGGGGGGGGGGGGGGGGGGGGGGGGGGGGGGGGGGGGGGGGGGGGGGGGGGGGGGGGGGGGGGGGGGGGGGGGGGGGGGGGGGGGGGGGGGGGGGGGGGGGGGGGGGGGGGGGGGGGGGGGGGGGGGGGGGGGGGGGGGGGGGGGGGGGGGGGGGGGGGGGGGGGGGGGGGGGGGGGGGGGGGGGGGGGGGGGGGGGGGGGGGGGGGGGGGGGGGGGGGACCCTAGGTGTTTTAGGGAGTCACCTAGTAATCTAGCCATGTTTTGTGTTCCTAGTGTGATGATTCTGGCCACCATTCTCGAAAGCATCCCGTGATGCCATTTAGTTAGTAAGCCTTCTATTTCTGGGTTCTTAAGCCCAAGATTCACTCTACTTACCTCGTGTTGATAGTGTTGCTCGTACCTTTAGGATATTAGTAACCTTTGCGATAGTCCTCGAGGTCCGTGGTATTTCCTTCTTCCAAATACCATGAACTGCTTATGGCAGAAGTTCTTTTGAACTGAAAGATCACAACCAGAGTGCTCTTGATGAGTTCTCCATTCTACATTGTGAATCTGCCAGTTCTACCTTTCTGCATGGGTTATCTGGAAGAAATGTGGAGCTTTGCTCGACATACTAATCTATGCATCCACAACTCAGAAAGATATATGTTCCTTTGAGTTGTCCCTCTCTTTAGTTGTATCCTGATCTCCGACTATCATTTGATAGTCAAGAGCATGTCATGCACTCATGCTCATCGATACCTCATATTCTTGTGGTCTGCCAAGCCATTCTATTCTGGAATGACTAGGAGAAACAAACTCCAGTACCTTGTCCACTTCGAGGATTGGGTCAAAGTAGTTGTATTCCGTCGATCAAAATGCCAATCCAGCTTTTGCTCTGTTCTACCTTGGAGTGTTACCATCTTTATGTTAAGAATGTCATGAGAATTGCACCACCTCTTATGAATTCTTGATGCAGTGATACCTCTCGCCATCATTATTCATTCCTCGGTCCCGTGTTGTTGTAACCGGAATGCCGACAAGTGAATTGTGATGTATGAAATCAATACTCCTAGCAACCTCGTTGCTTGGTAGTTAAATGGGCAATACTCTCATTCTTAGCGTGCTGGGCACTGAGTCGTCTTCCTAAGATTGATCATGCTACCTAGTCCATTTTCCTGGTGCACTCTTCGATCAATGAGTTTGGATTATGTTAATTCCTTGCTCTTTCGATCATATTGTCTTTCCCTGAAAAGCAAGATTGCTCCCGAGCTTAATAACATTTCGGTGGTTCGTAATTTTCCGGCTATCTTCTCGGAAGTATGGCCAGGTTGTCCCCTGACTCTTATGTTGAGCTCATTATCAAGTTGGTTTCTTGTAACCACCCCTTCTCCAAGAATCTGGGTTGGATACCCTAAACTGGTTGGTTAAGCTGAACAACAACTTGGAGAGTCGGAAGATGAAAGCTTGTCCAACTTAGTTCATCACTAAGGGATATCCTTGTGTGTGTGTGTTGAAGAGAGATGATATCTTCATCGATTGTTCCTCGTGATCGGTTGTTGAATCTATCATCTTGTCCAAACCTTGATTTGAGTGTGGGCTATCATCAAATCAAGTTAGAATCAACAATATTCATAATGTTGTCTTACTCGTGGTTGTTCCTCGAGCATACACCATTACATCTTTTGGTCTGACCAATACTATCACATTGTTCACATGATGGTGGAATTCCAGTGATATGGAAAATTCCGATGAGTTGCTGTTGAGCCCATCAGCAGCATTTTGTCTCCACCATGATTCATGTTGAACATCAACCTAGTGTTGGAAACTTTGTAAGCAATGCCTTCGTGTTCCGTTCATGAAGATTATGCTTGGATGGAAGAAGTGACTTCCTCGAATTCATGTGCATTTGGTGCAAGTTGCCGCCGTGAGTTCGAGAAAGATTGTTTTTGTTTCCTCTGGTACCATCCCAAGTCAGTCATGCATGTGCGAATGTACTCTATGGTTTGGTAGATTAATTACCTCCACTCCATATGTATTCCCTAGCACACCAAGCCACTGATTGATTTGCTCAAGGAAAAGGAGTCTGTTGTGTTAATTCTAGATCATGCACAAGACTCCGATATCCTCGACGATGGTCCCCAACCAGAACTCGGTAGTGTTTTGTTGTAAGACTACTACGTGGTCATGCTTGTCTTGGACAGCGCATTCACAGGTGTGTCGCAGAACCAACTCATGTTTTGGAGCTTGCTTCCGTAGTTCATCCCCAGAGAATCTCACAACGTCATCTCATCGAATTGTGTTGCAAACTTTCTTTTGCAGACATGTTGAGTCTAAAGTACCCTGTTACTAACCAGATCTGAATCTCAGTCGGATATGATGGTTGAAACATTCCCAGCATTTGCATTTTGTTCCCAGCTTGCACCCGTCTTTGTGCCATTTCACTATGGGCTGCCTTCTTAGTAATTCTTGTTCAGGATCATCTTCGAAAGTGGTCCTACCATGGGTCCCATCCATTTCCAATGATAAGCAAAAATCATCCATTGCGTTGTCTTCAACAAGGTAATCCACATCATCCCTTCTAGTCTGAGTATGCCATCCTTTCCGACTTTTTCAAACGGTCGGTTGCGAATTGCCCTAGCCTGGTATAGGGAGTTTCAATGACCTCTATATCAAAAGTAATTCTTTTTGCCACTTAAGGGAATAATTCTACGAGTCACCTTCCCTAAGGTGCCCTGTTATGGAATCATGGCGATTATTTCCTCGCTATCCTAAAACCATGCACCATCTTCTTCAACGTGGAATTCTTGCTCACCCAATTGAAACCCTTGGCATCCACCTCTTTCCATTGCTCCCGATGTGTGTTTTATGTCTCAACTCAAGAGATGTTCTTACATCTCACTCCATGAGTTGATCTTGAGTGCTCGATCTTCGAGGAGATCGTTTCCTATAGAGTTTCTTTCTGTCATCAATGCGTTGAATGAAGATCTCAAAAGCAAGGACATCAAGATCAATATGATGCAATGAAGCTACTTCTTCGAGAAGGGCAGTTGGATCGAGAAGATTGTGATAGTTTTGTGACCTCCTTTCTCCTTACCTCACGTCTTGAATCTCGGGACGAGATTCTTGTTTAGTGGGGGTGAGTTGTCACATCCCTAGCCCATGGTACTGC